>JANEYF010003587.1:0-18068 GCA_029963845.1 Rhamnusium bicolor
CTGTCAGATTAATCCAAGCCAACAAGCCTGACATAGTCCTCCTCGACCATCAACTCAAGGTGATGTATGTCATCGAGTTCTCGGCACCTGCGGAGAAAAATATCACCTTGAAGGAGGAGGAGAAACGTACCAAATATCGCGATCTCCGGTATGAGCTCCAAGTGTTGTACCCAGGCTACTCGGTAAAAATGGTCGTCCTTATAATCGGTGTACTCGGAGGGATAAAGCTTACGCTACTCTCGGAACTGAAGATCATGCCGGCCTGCCAAATATCAGCCGCGTGTCTGGCAGGCCAAATGCAGAAGGCGGTCATTCTTGGTTCTCTCCGTCTGCTTAGGGCACACTATTCTGGTATCTACAGTCACTGACCCTGCGGGACGTGGAGAGGTCGGTTGATCCGGTTGATCCGAAGCATCCTAAGACAGTTGGATGTCGGAGAGATCTATACATATCTGGTTTTGCAACAAAGGCACATCCAGGATGTATCACAAATAAAAGGTTCTCTCCGCGGCAAGTACAGACACCGCCTCCGAAAGATTTGGTCTTCCGAACTTTCGGGGAAGAACAAGGTGTCTGCAACTAATATGCTTGCCGTTCCGGTCCTGCTCTACTCCTTCGGAGTAGTAAAATGGACAGTAGAGGAGCTGCGCCAATTAGATAGAGATACCCGCAGGATGATGAATATTCACAGATATTTTTAGTTATAAAATTAGTTTGTGAACCACCATCCAACAATGCGCGTATTTTTTGATAATTCTCCCTTGAGTCTAATATTTCAAGTTGAACTATACCTAATAAAACATTATTAATTTTTGAGGAATTCGTATGTATAGTAGTCGTTTTAAAATTGTTAGAAGTGGCAAGTAAACTGGTAATTGAACCGGGCTCAGGTCTTAGTATTTTCATTGGAATTTTGTGCCACATTATTTAAAAAAATTAAATTGCCGTTTTGAGATTATTCAGTATTGTAATGCAACATAGAGTGATGGCTCAAATGACAGTGACAACAAGTAGAAGTAGAATTGCAATTTTTAAGAGTATGGGATGTGCTAAGACAATTACACCATTTATTTTGTTTAGCCAAATTAAAGCGTTCATGCGGAGTTTTGAAATTAAATATCGTATACCTATTTATAAAGTAAATGATGTGCCTTACATAAAGGGCAAAGTCGGTTATTGATATTAGTAAAAAATGATAACTTATTACGGTGTGATTGATTAAAAGTATCTTTTCGGTTAGAAGCGAATGGAACAACTTTTCTTTTCAAACATGGTGATGCATAAGCTATAGTATCTAAAGCGTACATTGTTTATATAAAAAAATTGTTAAGCAATCGTGAGTTGGCATTTCATTAGAACCATATTTATTATTATTATTATATGTGAGTTCAAAACGAGAAATAGTTTCAGAATATAAACGTTTAAAAAGCATATTAACTAATATAAAATCCCTGTGACCTACGGGGTATTTCAAATGTTCCAAAGCGGCTAAATTTTCAGAAAACCTGTCTAGTAATTTACGAAGACCCTGGTAATTTTTGGAAGTTTAGTGTGGAGTTTCATCAATTTCATTTTAATGAGCGGAAGCTAATAAACGTGAATTAGAATATCGTTTTACTAAAGTGTCATAAGCGATTACATAACTATCGGCAGTCATAGGCGTGCGGTGAATTAGTGCTTTAGGTACACCTTCCAAGCAGGCGTGTACATGTGAAAATTTTTCAATATTAGATAAACATTCATTATTATGTACTAAAACATTGAAAGTATCTATAAAAGAAGTAAAAAATTTTTATCTTCAGTAAATTTAGATAATTTTATTTCTAGCAATTTTATACGACAATTTTTTTATCTTCTAAAACATTGTCGAATAAATCACTGTAAATTGCCTGTACCTTAAAATAATTTTCAAATTCACTACGAATCTACTCTTTCATTTTAACGTCAATATCCTCAGTGTATGGAATAAGTAAAATAATGGAATCATACTGTTTAGCAAAATTATCATAAATATTATTAATTTTCTTATATCTCTGTTTAAATTCAGACTGAATGGATTTTGATATTGAAATTGTGAGGTTATCATTGTGCTAAGTAGTTATCGATGCTGTTAAAACAACTATTGTGTATTTTAAAGATGCAAAATTGTACTGTAGCTGGTTGTAGAAATTATAATCGGGTAACCAAAGGGACTGATTTAAGGATATTTTCATGTTTCTAAAAACGAAGATCTTCTGAAACAGTGGATTGTGTATATTATTTACAGGTAGTTTGAATTTTACTTTTGAATAAGATCGATTATTAAAAAATCGATAATACCAGGTCATAATTGGAGTGTGATATTAAACATATTTGGGCCAACCTCTGATATCAGTTATACTTTACGGTAGTATGTTGAAGTTTAAAAAGCACAGATTCGGAGGTTGTACTCGTAAACGGCAGATAGGTTATGTCTTCGACTGATTGTTTTAAATCGGAAAGTGGCCTGATCTGTGCGCCCCCAAAAATGATTAATAAATATTTTATTAATAATATATGTGTGGAATTCGAGGAAGAAGATTATTCAGTAATAAATACATTTTCCATCTTCCATCAAAGAATAAAAGATATTTCTTTGCATTTTACAGTGCTTGTAAATATCCGTTTCTAAGAATCTATTTATTCATATTTGAAAATAAGGTTGCCCAATGGATAAGCCCGCTGTTAGTGACAAAGGCATAAAATGTGAGTTATATTTTTAGATAATCTGAATGAAACGATAAAACTTTTCTACCTTAAAATGGAGTCAATAGAGGCTAGTGTATGGAAAGACAGAATGCAGCATATAGTCAAAAGGGTTGGTAATAGCGGCAGGGACAATAAACATATTATTTTTCTTCCATAAATAGTATCTATTTTTAGGTCTCTGACAGCATATACTATGCATTTGTTTTATTACTGGAAACGATTTAGTTTTGCTCAAGCCGTTAAAAAGAGTGGTATTTTTACCAACAAACAGGTAGGTCGAAAAACTTTAATTAATATTCTGTTTGAATTTTTTCAAACAAATAAACAACTTTTACAGTAAAACTTAAAATAATTTCTCTTGATTACGATTTAAAAAAAATTTGGAGTTAGCTTTTATATATTAAACGCGTAAACAAATACGTAATACAAAGATAAAATAATAACTACCACACCGAACAAGGCTCGTGGTTATTCTGACGTGCGATTCATAATATACATACGTCAATCAGAGCGTACTGTTACTGAATTACCAAATGGACATGTAATACTGTGGTACGCCTAGCGTTAACACGGCCAGCCCGACATTGGGACTCTCTCATCCCAATATTAGGCTCAGTTTCATCCTGATTACTGTGTGCGTTCTAGGGATAGGAGTCGCAGGGAATTCCAGTTCCTGACAAGCAAAATATTGTAAAACATGATCAAAGTATGATTATAGGACACTTAATGTGATAACTTTTCCAAGTGTGACTTCCACCAAAAACACAAGGCCCAAGCTTAAACACTCTAACTTATCCAAGTGTGATATTCACCAGAAGGCACTACTAGGCCCAAGCATCAACACTCTTCACTTATCCAATTGTGATATCCGCCAGAAGGCAGTACTAGGCCCACGCATCAACACTCTAAATTATCCATGTGTGATATCCGCCAAAAGACACTACTAGGCCCAAGCATCAACACTCTTATACCGCTAACACGGCTACTGGAATGGAAAGGGGAGCACTCTCTTGCCAGCACGGTCACCGTCACAGACAAACCAGATCACGGACTGACACACGCCGCTGAGATAGGCACCCATCACAGACACAATCACAGACAAGTCACAGAAAGGAAAAGAGTAAGGTTAGGTTTTCATGAGCGGGTCCTTGTGGACACTCCACTGCAGCCATCAGCAGGCCTATTGTGGCTCCCTCCTAATTATATCTCACCCAATAAGTTCAGTCTCTTTGTAACGGTGTCTGTTCGGATGCCCAAAACATGTAGCTAAGTATGTTTGGACGTCGTAACAGTATTTGCTTTCGGATAGCTGGTTTGGGGAATTAATCCAGGATTCCTGTTAGTTGTAAATAAGAAAGCCCAAAGTATTCGTAACGGAGTTTATTTTATTAAAGTAACATTTATCCAAAACATGAAGTTAAATAAACATAAAATCAGATTCTTCAACAATAAAACCAAGTCAAGTACAGTTAACAAATATTATTTACATCGGTGAAATTAATTTACGGGGAGTGTAAATCGGTGAATGCATGGTGACGGTGGGCTTCAGTTCCAAGTACTGAAGTAAAACATCTAGGATTCGATGCGGCAGTAAGTTCGATAATTATTTAACGGCGGCGAGCCCAGCTCAACACGCTGAAGACTCACGGCAATAAATAATTAGGGGATTGGTGACGGCGGCTGGTTTAGCAACTATTTACTAACAGTGGGCCCAGCTCAACACGCTGAAGACTCGCGGCGATAAATAATTACTAGACTGGTGACGGCGGTTGGTTTAGCAACTATTTACCAACAGTGGGCCCAGCTCAACCCGCTGAAAACTCACGGCGATAAATAATTACTAGACTGGTGACGGTGGTGCAGAGCGGTAAAATGGCTACCAACACCAGGAGGTCAAGCTCAGCACGCTTAAAACCCCAAGATGCTACCAGACATTCAGCCGGGCGGCGTCGTCGTCGGATTCTGATTTCTAACCAAATGGAGTCAAGCTCAAGACGCTTAAGACTCCTCAACTACCCAGCTCAACACGCTGAAGGTAGTTGTCAGCAGAAAACTGAATGCCTTTCCTCGGCTACGGCCATACTATTTATACCAAAATCCTGGCCTTGGTGACGTCAATATTTCATGGCGGCAGGAAGTACGTGGCAGCACCTGCCAGTTAATGTAAAACCATCCCGAGATCTCGAAATGCACATGCCGGGACTGTTTACCCACTAAACATGAAACATTAAAATAATATTACAAAATATTGAAAACAAATAACTTTTTAACGTTTTTTCTGTCACATTTTGTGTACGTTTTAATAACAAATGTTTTAAAATATTGTTGGTCTTAATGTTTATGAAACTTTAAAAATAACATTTTCTTAATGCAATTTAGGAACCCTTTTAATTACATTTTCTCAATATGTATCTAATGTGAATATAATGTATCTCAAAATTAAGTATAACATCATTTTCAATATTTAGTCAACGTTATTTAAATATAGTTTTTTAATATTGTATTATTTACATTGTTCATATTGTAATAAATGAAATGTATCTGTAATATTTACATCATATTTAGTTTAATGTTTAAGTTCAATATTAAATTAATTCGGCAACAATATAAAATTATAATATATTTTTTTAAATTTTTTGACAATGTAGTTATAATATGTTCAGTAATGTGCCGCGGTGACGTACTAGGTCACGTGATTGAAACTTCGAGAAAGGAAAGACGCACATATTTCGCCATCTTTTTAGTTTCGCAAAGCCACTGCTGACTGTCTCATTTAGTTTTATCTCTTTATAATTGTTCTGTGTCATGACAGTCGTCATGGATAATTCTAATCTAATGGTATTCATACATTGATAAAGTAAGTACATATTTTATTTACTTCTAAATCTAGGTAGGCCGGTGTGCGGTAACTAACAAAATTATTTAAAAATTTGAGTATCATTTCATAATAAGCAAACTTTTACATCCAATCGAGTGTACGACCGCATGCATTTTATGTATTTATTTTATTTTTTAAAATGAAAGTCCTTTCTCTAAGCCTTCTAACTATACTTTATTATACTCTATTATTAATTTTAAGTTAAAATTTAAATTGCCTTAAGAAATGAGTAATCCACTTACACACAGAATAAACTAAAGGGATGAATTTATTTTTGTTTCAGGTTTCAAAAGATGTAATCTCATAACTAGATTTATTTTGTATTTTTTGTATTATAGGGTTAAACTGTGTCTTAGTTTATTATTAAAATATAACTAATACTTATACATATACAATATTAAAAAGATATTTATATATACACCATTTTTTTAATTTAAAATTTCTCATATGTTTTAAGAAAGCAGTGTTTGTTAAAAAAAAACATTGACAATTTCGATTTTGCCATTTCATTTACTTTCACTTTCATAATTTTTTTAGTGAGGTATGTACCCTAGATATTTAATTATCATTTAGGTACAATAAAACTGGAAAAATTAAAAATAATTTTTTTATCAAGATAATTATTTTTTCTGCTTATAGCTCTAGGAATTTTAGTTTGGTGGATCAGGAGATCAGAACAAAACCTTAGGTGGTCTTAAAAATTTTTTGCTTGCAACGAAAGTTTTAGGTAATATCCCAACATTCCTTATTTTTTCTAGAACTGATTATTTCAAAATTTGTAGAATTAAGAACTCTTATGAATAAAATATAATGTTATAATTAATAAATTTTAGCAAAAGAAATACGTCAAAAATTTTTTGTTGTCAGTTCCAACATCAATTTCAAAATGTGGTTTGGACATTGTAGTAGTGTAGTAGTGTATATCTCAAGATCCAGGTGTGACTATTATTATAACTAATTTCTTTTTCTTTTTTTATGTATATATATAATGTTTCAGGTTTTGTGGGTATTTTGGGAATAAATATTTATTTTAAATCATATATTCATTTAGTTAAGAACAATGCCTTAATGTAGGCATCTTCGGTAAAATAACATTAAAGAAAATACCTATTAGCAGTTGTTGCCTAAGAACAAACAATACATTATAACATTGATATTGTTATTGATAATAAGTTTCAATAATTGTATGCCTTTATTTGTCGCCAGGCAAGAATTGCTTAAAAAGGTATTGATTTTAATTTTTTTTATTTGAAGATGCGAAAAGTCATTATTGTTTTTATCCTAAAATGTATATGGTTTTTAAATAAATATGTATTCACCAATCACCTTTGAAACCTGAAATATTCTACTATAATAATTATAAGGTAACATTAGACATTTAATAAGCATTGAATAAAAAACGTTACATAACATATTGATAGTAACTCGTTAAAACAATATTTTATCAATATTAAAATGCATTGCATTCGTTGTGAAAATATGTAAAAGTAATATTTATATATCTTATTAATATACTGTAACAAAAAAAATCCAAAAATCATTTTAACGTTGTATAAATATTTTTGTTATACTAAACAAATACTGTGATAATGTTATTCTGTTGCCAAAAAAATAACATTCTTTAAATATTGTACAAATATCACAATAATATTGTGTTTGTAATGTAACAACACTAAACGTTTGCTACTCTGACATAATCCGTAACATCAACATTGATGCATCATTTATTAGAAAATAATGTAACTATGTAACCCTGATACATAATTTTATTATTACCACAATATTTTCATGTTTAGTGGGTAAAATATCAAGTCCGATTAACAATCAGTTGTGAAATTACTATTTATCACGTGAAATTCCGCTTCAAATGTCAAATTAAATAACTCTACTGACAGTGTCAGTTTTTCATTCGAGTATACAGTGCCACCTATATCTTTCAATTCCAATTAGTTCCATTCTGGTTGTACACACAACTTTTTTTTACTAACTGACTGGACACTAGGGATACATCTGCACCTATGTCAATAATTACATCAATTATCGTTCTACCTACAATTGCAACAGATAAATTTTCTTTCATTTCAAACGGCACATATTAATCACTTTTTTGTTTTTATTACTCACTCAGATTTTTGCAAAACAAGTTTCCTCACTATGTCCTTGTTTTTTACAATACTCACATATTTGTATTTTTGGTCGCTTTTCAGGACGTTCACTATTGGTTATAATCAGATCTATGCAATTTAGGAGAGACGTTTCTTTTATGATCTCTGTCTCCACAGTTGTAACAACCAGCGAAAAAACGTCTATCGTTTAAATTATATTTGACATTTATGTTATTATTTCCACTAAAATTATTCCTACTTTTAACTCGACTGGTAGAAGAGTTTTGGCATTACTTTCAGGTTTCACTTTACCGAAGTGAGATAAAGCATTCATAAATTCAACTAAAGTACTATGATATAAATCAGTTCATTAAATTCTAACATTACAGTCTGAAATGCCATCACACATTGAAGAAATTACTATCTCGTCAAAGTTTACAAAAATAGGTTTTAACAAACTAAAATAATGAGCTTTCTTTCTACCGTATTCGGAATAACTAGTGAACTTATTGCAATTTAAATTAACAGCTCTCTTAAGGAGATAACCAAGTTCTACCTTACTTGGAAATGCAGCTTTAAAATCTGTTTTGAAATTTGACCACTTTCTGTCGTCACTCCTCTAACCTGTAAACCTATTTTTAGCTTCACCTTTTAGTATGTTAGGTAAGTTGTGACAATTTTATATTCGTCCCATTTTTGTTGATTCATAACTTTTTCCACATTATTGCACTATTTACTTGTGCCATCCATTTCAGGATCAAACAATATCAGTGTTGCACCTAAATTCTGCCACTTTTAGTTGCAGTGGCACTTGAAAGTTGATTAAGTACAGCTCACTATGCTCACTATTGACGGCCATTTTGTAAATCTGTATCTGAAATCACAAAATTTTATGTTGAAACTAATGGGGCCAAATATAGCTCTTAAATTCTGATCCCACTTCTGATGTTAACTTTTATATATTAAAAGCGTAAACAAATACGTAATACAAATACGACCAAACCGAACAAGGCTCGTGGTTATTCTGACGTGCGATTCATAATATACACATGTCAATCAGAGCACACTATTACTGACTTACCTCTTGAATATGTAATATTGCGGTACGCTTGGCGCTATCATTTGGAAAATTTTTATAAATGGATTCCGAAATAAATTTTACTAGAAAAAAAAACAAATTTTCAGAGCTTTTTCGTGGTTAATAGAGACAATGGCGATGCGAAAACTTATGCCAAAAATGACCCACAGATGTTGCAGAATGAAATAAGGGACAATAAAAATGGATTCTCCTAGAGGGTGGCTCAAAGAAAATATAGAATTCATCGGTCCGACCTGTACAGACTTACAAATCCCCACATCGAGAATCAAAGTGGGTAAACTGTTTTGAAAGAAAAGGTAGAAAAATCCAAAATTAAACGTTTAAATATTGCTGCAGAATGGGGACATACTCGTTGAATATTATTGATCTGAGAATGTTGTAAAAACATTTGAGAAATGTGAATTAATAATTAAACTGTTAAAGAAAATATTTTTATATTTTCATTTTTATATTTTAATAAATAAAAAGAGTTAATTTACAATTTTTTTATTGTTCTACAAAATTCCTCCAGGAATTTATATATTTTTTAATTTTAAATGTCTCTATTTGCCATTACTTTGGTCAAATAGAATTTATAATGATAAATAAATTGCTGTCTCCATTGACCCAAATCGGAGCGTCAATAGAGACACAACGAAAAAAAGAATAAAATATACATATTCGCAATTTTCAATCTTTCTAAAATATGACATTGAATTTACACTATTTGTTATATTAGTGTGTGTAATTGTGTTTTCAAAATACAATACTGATTTTTAAAAACTATCGACCACATTTCACGGTACCAGGAAAATTGATATCGTTTTCTATCAGCATTATGCAAGCAGCAAGAAGTTGGAAATCTTCAATTTTCCTCACTACAGCACAATTTCCTGTAAAAATTGCAGCTAAGACGGTTTTTGATCTCTTCCGCTAAACGTATATAAATTATGAGGTTATGTTCTAAAGCAAGTTCAATTGAAATATTTTGATATTTGTACAACACAGTTAAAATAAAAATGTATCTATTAAATTTCCTACATTATTTAAAATTATTATTAATTAAGTGTAGAACGTTTTAAAGCAATTACGAATTTTCGGTATTTCCTCGCTACTCGCGTCACGTTTAGGATCGAAAGCCACGCCTCCATACGTATTGGCATATCAGTGATTCGCATCATGGTTTTTCAGAATGGGCTATTTTCATAAATTTAAACAAGATGGCTACTGTCGAGGCGAGCGGTGCGAATGCTGTTGTAAACAAACCTTGTAAAAGGTGTAAATCTCTGGCCCAAACAGGTCTAAGATGTGTTAAGTGCAGTGCCACAACAATAGCTAACAATAGTTATTCTTATGGTAGTGTGGTATCATAAAATAGTTGTGTTGTGCCACTAAAAAATTTGACAATTATTAATGAATCTTCGATAATTTGTTGTAATCAGACTATTACCAGTGATGATCCTTGTGACGACAGTCCCCTCGATTCGACCTTCAACAGTGCTAAGGACGCTTGAATTGTAAAAACGATAATAGAAGTATGGAAATTATTTATCTTAAGACCTAATTTTGCAAAAGGACTTAATTATAAAATATCAAGAATATCTTGTAACATCTCTTAGGCCTGGTATATCCATCTTCTGGTAGTGTGGCTGTTAGTTACCAAACAGACATATTAAGTATTACGTCTCTGCTATTGCAAAAAAACTGATTACAGCGAAGTATAATCTCATATGAAATAACTGTTCTGCAAAAGGAGATAAATAGTAACTATTATTTTACTGGTTTAACAATTTTATTCTTAAATTTATCTGTTCGGTAATTTTACCAGGAGGTGGATATACCAGCCCTTAGGCCCTTTATGTCCATCTTCTGGTAGAGTAGCTATTAGTTGCTAAACAGATTTATATTAATAATTACGTCTCTAGTTTTGCAAGAAATTGATCACAGCGAAGTGTATTCTCATATAAAATAACTGTCCTGCAAAAACAGATAAATAGTAACTACTATTATTTTACTGGTTTCACAATTTTATTCTTAAATTTATCTGTTCGGTAACTTTACCAGGAGGTAGATATACCACCCCTAATAAACAAATATTATTGTTAAACAAATTGTATGGAATCGACCTTGATAACAAACATATTCCTTCGACGTCATCTACTTGCCAGAGCGTAGCACTACTCAAGCCAAGTACGAAACCTCAAGCCAATTCTATTTCATTAGCAACATTAACCAAAGGTGGTTCTGTCATCTGAAATCGAAATGTAAATAAAGGCAATCAATTGGGAACAGTTTCGAAAAATATATCTCTGAAGGAAGTTTCGAAAGCAATCTAGCATGCAAAAACTAAACTGAAGTGTCAAGAATTTATTAAACGACCTAATGACGAACCGGTAAATAGTAAAAAAAAGCGTAAACCAAATAAGACTATTGTAGATGAAATGGCCTTAGGTATAAAATCTGTAATTAAACCATGCACAAACCAGGCCTTTCCACATGTATTTAAACTGCATCCAGACACAACGGCCGAGGAATTGATATCGCCTATAAAACCTGCATTCCCTAAAGTAGTGTGTGAAAAAATCAAATCAATGTACCCCCATTTTTATTCGTCGTTTAAAGTTATTATAGATGAAGCTACCTTTTCTACCGCTTGGAGATCTGATATATGGCCTAAAGGAGCGTGGGTCAATAGGTTTTTCATTGGAGAAATTCCATGGACAGGATGAAGTAGCTTCCGTACTTTCCAGAAACAAAACATTGAATTCAGATGTATTGAATAATACAGTAAGTATGTTCCGTGTCAATATAAAAAGTCTATCTAACCAAATGGATCAGCTAAATCTGTTTCTCAATAAAACTAATTATAACGTCATATGTCTACCTGAACACTAGTTAGACGAGGCAAAAATACTGCTAACTAATCTCCAAGGCTATAACTTGTCTATTTATTTTTGTAGAAACAGCAATAAACATGGTGGTGTTTCGATTTTTATAAAATATGATTTAAAATTCACGCCTATAGTACAAGGTAAATAGCCTAAGATAAAGGAAAATTTCTTAAAATAAACTATAAAGTTAAAAATAGGTAAACATACAGATTTGAGTATCCTGATTCCGAAAATCTGGTGTTGCGGGGTGTGCGGGGTGGTGGGATGGCGTGACGAGGATGCGTAGGTGGGGAGACGAAATTTGCAGACGGTTATGAGCACTCAGCGCAGTTCACTTCTTACTTCTTACTTGCGGATGGTGTATATGCAACTGTTTATTGTTTGATTAGTTTTCGTTGTCCATTATTTTCGGCAATTATGGAACCAACAGAAATATGTATTTTATGCAAAAAGCCTTTAATTGGTGTACAGACAGTGAAAGTACAAAAGGGGATTGAGAATATTAAGCGAGTGAGTGTTATGCGAAATGATGATGTACACATATTACTGCAAAACAAAGACACTATCGAAGTACATACAAAATGTAGATATGTTTATATACGGCGTGTCACAGAAACAGGGCATAACTCTTCAAAATCATGAGTTACGAAAACTGGATGTAACATTTGATTTTAAATCAATGTGTTTGTTTTGTGGCATAACTTCAGATTATAACCATCCGAAACGAAATCCGATTTCTCATGCTTCAACTATGAAGGTAAAAAATAATATTATTAAAGTATGTAAGGAACGCAATGATGAATGGGGAAATTCTGTTTTGGCACGTGTCAATTCAGTAATAGATTTAGTAGCATCGGAAGCTAGATACCACAAATCGTACTATATATTGTTCAGCAAGTGTGGCAGTAATCCTCCAGGAATATCAAATCTGACCGATAATAAGAACGCATTAAACATTTTAAAATCTAATGCATTTGATAAATTATGTGAGTATTTAGAAGATAATGACGAATGCCAATACGACGTAAAAGAGTTGCTGTCTATAATGAAAGAAAATTCTGTTGATGATGAAATATATTCTGAAGAATATGTGAAGATGAAACTAAAAGCTCATTATGGTGATGCAATTAGCATGACTGTATGTTTTCGTGGCACATCGTCCCGTATACTTAATGAGAAATTGTATGAAGAACGATCCAAAAAATGCGAATGACGAGAGAATGCGGATAGTTGAAGCTGCTTCAATTATAATTCGAGAAGATATATATTCACTTTGTCTTCAATGTGACAGGTATTCTAACATTGATGACATAGCGTCAGGAGGAAATGATGTGATCCCCGAGTCTTTAAAACACTTTCTCCAAGGCGTTATGAAGTCTAAAGGAAAGCACTCTCAGCCTTCAGAAAAAAGTAGTAACAGTGGCAAATTCTATAATCGCTGCAGCCCGACCAAGAAATTTCATATCGCCCTTGCACCTTGGTATAGGGATATATTTACGTAGAAAGTTTGCATCACGATCTCTCCTTGATATGTTTTCAAATATAGGTATTTCCGTTACTTACAAGGAAGTATTGAAATTCGAGACTTCCCTCACGCAAAATCATTTATTAGAAATAGATTCAAATGCCTTTTTACAATTTGTCTTTGATAATGCGGACCATAATGTGCGTACTATTGACGGCCATGGCACATTTCATGCTATGGGAGGGATTGAATGTGTAACACCATCTGCGCTTGTGTATACTGACTTTCCTGTTGTCCGACCAAAAGAGCTCCCAAAAGCTGATAGTATTGCCCAATACGGCAACCTTAAGATACAGACATACAATCGTCGGCAAAACTATGGTCTAGGGAAGCTTACATTTTCCGACGTCTCTATACTTAAACGAGAACCGGATACCGCTAAAATAGCTCACTATATGGACATGCTATGGATGTCGGGCCCCAGTTGTTTAAATATCTCTCTTCCTGCATGGAGCGGTTTTATGAAACTTTCTATGAAGAATCTACCTCAGAAACATGACACGTCAGCAATATTTCCTCTACCTTTTGCAAATTTGGCACCAACCAATCCGTCAACAATCTATACCTGTCTTCAGTACGTAATAGAAGAATGTAAGCAGCGAGGCCAAAAAACGTGTATTGTTACATTTGACCAACCTCTCTTTAATAAGGCTTTGGATATTATTTTGGCAGCTGAAAATGAAAGCCCTTTGTCATCTGTTATCGTTCGTCTCGGTGGTTTCCATTTAATGATGTCCTATATGGGTGCTATAGGTTATATAATGGAAGGAAGTGGTATTGAAGAGTTGTGGGAACAAGTATATGCGAAAAATAATATTGATTCTCTATTTATGGACATTCGTATGCTAGGGCATTTCAAGCCCATGTACTGACGCTAATCTCTTTAGTTACCCTACTTTATGAAAAACTCATCAGTGAAAACTCTATTTTGAGCGAACAAGTTGAGGAGCTTAAAATGCATTATGAAAATGTTTTGTATGAAAGCATCGAGCGCAATGTACATGAATTTGAGAACAACATAGCATCCGTTGCTTTGATATTTGAGTCAATTTTGATAACAGAGGCTGCTAAAAGTCGTACAGCGGCACTATGGTGTCAATATATTGAGTTGGTGCAAATAATGCTTATGTATGTGAGAGCTGAAAGAATGGGTGATTGGCAATTGCATTTATATTCAGTTCAGCGTATGTTACCTTTTTTTGCATGCCGCAGGCCGCAACCACTACGAAAAATCAGCTCATGTTTACCTACAGCTCATGACAGAACTTAAAACTCGTATGGCTGAAGAAGATTTTGAAAAATTTGTCGGCAGTGGATATTTTACTATTCGTCGAACTTCTAAATTTTGGAGCGGGATCTGGAGCAATATGACCATTGAGCAAGTGTTAATGAGATAGATGAAAGTGGAAGGGGATTTACTCATGGTCGTGGTCTCACCGAATCTTCAGTCTCACGCTGGGTGAATACAATTCATGCTACTATAAATGTAATCAATGCGGTAGAAAAATTAACCGGTATATCACCTGTGTATAGTGATCAACATGTAGAGCTACGTGACTCTCGTAAAATACGAGACACCGTTGATTCAAAAAAATTTTTATTCTGGTTACGAAGTCACTCTCCATTTGAATGCCCCTCTGATACGTTAATTTCGATAAGTACAGGTGTAAAAGCAGACAAAACAGTAAATTGTGAACGCGCAGAAGTAATTGGTCAAGCCTCTTTGACCAAATTTATTGGAAAATCTTTTAACAAAGCACAATTCTTGCATAAAGATAAAGTAAAAAACATTGCAGCGATAACAAAGACTATAAAAAATCGGCAACCAAGAAGTAAACATCAATTCAAATCAGCTATTTCATCGAATAGTTTGTGTCGTAAAGACTGATGAAGAATTGAAATCGTGCTTAAAATATGAGTTAGCTCCACAACCTACATCTCTTTGATACCATTTCACTACGAAAAGGAAAAAAGTCCTCCCTAATTGATATACTAGAACGATGTTGCCCGAGTACTGAAGAACTACCTGTAGAGCCTTCTTTTGTTATAGACGGTGGTGACCTTTTACATAGAGTAATTTGGCCAAAACCTGGGTCATTTTTGCAAATTTGTCATAGCTACATTGATTATGTAAAAAGAAACTATGGTACCAAGTGCACTATTATTTTTGATGGCTACACTGAAGGCGAACATAGCACTAAAGATGCGGAACATTTCAGAGACAAACAATACAGGTGAACAATTTAATGTTTCCTTATTGTAGGTGGGAATCGACATCTAATACCAACATTATTTTCAAAATGGCATTTGTTTATATTCAGCAGTCCCACAAAACCGTATGTTTATATCCAAAAGATTTATATTGGCATATATACTAATTTTAGGATTTACATTTTGTACATAGTTTTGTACTTAAGTTTAGAAATAAAATTGTTTCTAACAAAATCAGAGTTACATCATTGTTTTCAAGATGGCGGCTTTCCACCACCGCGCACGTGCTGCAACACCACTGAATTTTATTCAGTAGCCCTCAAAGTACACTCTCACCAATTTTTAGCTTTATAGCTTGTTTTTAGGTCAGAAAGGTTAAATGCCTTGTACTACTATAGACGTAAATTGTTTCTGTACTGAATTTAATACTGAATTTTGTGCTGTTGAAATTTGTGATTTAAGTACGTTAGTTATTAATTTGTATATATTTGTTTCACCTATTGGTAACTTTGATTTCTTTTATCATGCCCTTGAGGAGCTTTTAACTAAGTATTTTCCTTTATATAAGAAATTAATTCTTTTAGGTGACTTCAATATTAATTTTAGAGGTAATTCTTCAGCGTTGACAGATTTGGTGTGTCTTAGCAATTCGTTTGATCTTGAAATTTGCATATCAGATTATACTAGAATCACGGAATGCACTTCCACCTGAATTGATAATGTGTGGACTAATATCCAAGATGGGGGATATAGAACTGTGGTCATAAAACCATGTCTCTCAAATCACCTTGTTCAATTTTTTATTATCTATGATCAAGAGGCTTTATATACTTCTGATGTCGTCTACAGGAGAAAAATTACTAAAAAGGAGATAAAGGAAATTCGTTCATTTTTGAAAAATATTAAATGGGATTTCTTTGAGTATCTCAATTGAAATCCGATTTATATAGCCGAATTTCTCGTCGATACATATAAAGCGTTAATTGAAAACACTTAGATATCTATAAAAAAGATTCATACTACCTCTAAATCCCCAGTGCGGTGGTTTAATAAAACTCTACAACACATGAGAGATACTTTGTCTTGTAATAAAGCGATTAGTAATTCTACAAGGGATCCTAATGATCTTGCAGTTTACAAAATTCTGAATAATCATTACAGGCATAGTATTCATAATTGTCAAAAATTTGCTTATAGTGAATGCATATTAAAGTTAAGTAATACATCACAAGACAGTTGGCGATTAATAAATTTCGAGAGAAATAAGACTAACAAAATAAACTCTATGTCAGATATTTCCCATGCTGACTTTAATCATTATTTTTCTACAATAGCTGAAAATTTAATAAACGACTTACCCGATTCGGAACATTTACGTCGAATTTTCTAACAGGTATCCCCTCACCTACATATATATTTTTCTTAACTCCTGTCATGACTTTGGACGTAACAGCTGCTATAACATCACTGAAAAACTTCAACCGCCCTGACGCTTACGGTATGAACTCAAAAATTCTAAAGGAAACTATGGATATAATTTTGAATTCCCTAACGCTTATTATCAATGCATGTTTTGAGCACGGCATTTTTCCTGATTCCTTTAAAAAGACAATTGTACTAATATTCAGAAAAGGTGATCCACTGAGTATGGGCAACTACCGCCCCATTTCAATAGTCCACATATTGACTAAGGTTATTGAATTTATATTAAAAGCTCGGCTTTATGCTTACTTAGATAAATATGCAATTCTAAATTGCAGTCAGTTTGGCTTTCGCGGCAAGTATTCTACAACTCTTGCCATCCACAGAATAGTGGGTGACATAGTCGCTGGCCTTGAGGAAGGTAAGTATGTAGCTCTCATCTTATGCGATCTATCCAAGGCTTTCGACTGTCTCTCACTCTATTCTGGTGGAGAAGTTATATCATTATGGAGTCAGAGGCTTACCTCTTAGCTTATTTCAATCTTACTTACAAAACAGAAACCAGTGTGTGAGACTCAACAATTGTTGTTCAGAGCCTACGTTTGTTACATATAGAGTGCCTTAGGGCTCCGTCTTGGGCTCACTTCTGTTCATTGTTAACGATATATTCCATTTTACGGTGCCCAATAATATGTGTCGCCTATGCAGACGATATATCCCTTCTAGCTTCTGATTCCAATATAGAGAACTTATATCAGATTTCAGATCTAACTGCACAACTGGCCCAGAAATGGTTTACCTCTAATAATTTGAGAATGAACGATGAAAAAACTCAAAAACAAATCTTTTTCACCAATAGAAACTTGGTAAAGGGTAATACCGTAAAGCTACTTGATGTTGTCCTGGATGACAGACTAAATTTGTCCTGTTACACAGATCAACTAAGCCATGGTCAAGTACCATTTTCTGGATTCGTAATATGAAAAAATACTTAGAAGCAGAAACTTCAAAACTTGCTACTTCTCGTTGTTTTTTTATTCTCATTTAAGCTAAGCCATTATCTTATGGGGTAACTCCACTAATTTGCAAAAAATTTTCTGTCTGCAGAGAAAGGCAATAAGAATAATTGCTGGTGCAGATTTTAATCACCACTCTCAACATAAAATAAATATATATATATATATATATATATATATATATATATATATATATATATATATATATATATATA
>JANEYF010003588.1:0-37545 GCA_029963845.1 Rhamnusium bicolor
TTGCGTTAATATTTGAATCCTATTTATACATCGTTATATGCTTGGAGAAATTCATCATAAGATTCTCTATGCATTAACTTTTAAAATTGTGCAAATTGCACATGCATTTAATTTTTCTCATCGTGGCATACTGTTTCTTTGTTAATATTTCTAAATAATACTTAAAAAACTCCAATTGATTCTCAAATTTTGCCTTAGGGGAATTCCAGTCAATTTACGTAATTTATATCGTAGACGGATTTGTAAAGAAAAAATTGTGGTAAGTCAAGTAATATGGACTCGTATAATTTTTTATTTTTCAGAATGAACAACATACTTAGAAATAATAATATAAGAATTATATTGTTAATTAAAGTTTCTAATATTCTGAACTGTATGTCATGCTTGTCACAGAAAACCTTGGAAGTCATGGATTTTAACTAATTTAACTGATTTTATAAGTTTATAAATTGTTGAATATATTTGGAGAATTTAACTCCAATTAATGTATTGTTACGCCACTGGACTGTGTAGACTGGTTAGATGAGACCGGGAATTCTACGCTAACGGCCGGGAATATTCTGAATGCCCTAGACCGTGTGAACGTATGTATAAATAAGACACACTGTGGGCCGAGTCTTAATCTTAAGTTGAACGAACGAGTAAAGAAGAAATAAGAAAGAGACTTATAAGTGTTCAAGTGTGATTATAGTTAAGACAGTAATTAATCTATTGTTGTTAATTGTTAATAAGTAAATAAAGTAGTGAAAAAGTGTTACCTGGACATTCAATCAACGAATCTACGAGTAAAGGTGTTTGCGTGGATAGCAAACACGTAACAACTTGGTGTCGGAAGTGGTTTGGAAGAGAAATTTCTGGAATATTCGAAAAGGTTCTACAGTGTTCTTCTCGGAAATTAGTGGTAACACGGAGAATTAAGCTACTGGACAGTGTTTGGAGGACTATTTCTGGACTGAATAGTGACTTTAAAGTGGATTTTCGAGAAGTTTCTCGAACATTCGATTTAAAATAGCTGCAAATACGCGAGTGTCGCTAGTAATAACGTGTTGTAGACTGAGAAAAAGGACTACTAGTACAATTTTGGGGAAATTCTAGAACATTCTATTTGGAAACTACAGGAGATACGTGAATTGTGTCGACGGGAACGTGTTGTAGACTTAAAAACAAGACTATAAGTGACTTTTAGTGACAATTCTAGAACATTCTATTTGGAAACCACAGGAGATACGTAAACTGTGTTAACGGAATTGTGTTATAGACTCAAAACAAGATTTATTAATGATAATTCGTGAAAATTCTCGAACATTTTATTGGACAATTAGTGGAGATAAGTGAATTTTGTCAACACAAAAGAAGTATAGACTCTAAATAAGACTTTCTAGTGCTGTTTCGAGATTTTCTGGAATATTCCATTATTAAAATAGCCGTGATATCAACATTTTACAGACTTTATAGTGTAATAAACTTTATTCTGAAATTGATTTACATGTCGTGAGTTAATTCTAACAACAAGAAGTATGGCGGAGAAGCAAACAGAGGACATGCTTGTAGCATTGTTACAACGGATGGACGAACAGAGAAAAAATTATGGAAGATCAAGAAAGAAAGCGACAGGAAGAGAAAGATGAACAAAGGAAGATTATGGAAGAACAAGAAAGAAAACGCCAGGAAGAAAAGGAAGAGCAAAGAAAGGAACGCCAGGAAGAATTAAGAAAAATGTTTGAAGAACAAGAAAAATGGCGAGTCGAGGAAAGAGAAGATTTCAAAAGAAGCCTAGATGAACAGCAAGCAGCTATTTTCTCCCTCACTGAAAAATTTAAAGGAGGTGTTATCGAAAAAGTCACTGAAGTCGCATGGAAAGTCTATGAAATCGAAGGACAAGTCATGGAAGTTAAAGGAGAAGTCATAGAAGTTAGAAGAAAGTTTGAGGGAGAAATAACTGAAGTCAAAGGAAAAGTCGGTGAAGTTGAAGCCTGGTTTAAACAACAATTAAGAGAGAAGGGAGGCCAATTAGTACTGTCGTCTGGTGCTAGGTTACAACCACCTTCATTCGACGGTAAAAGTTCATGGTCCACTTATAAGAGACAATTTGAGGCAGCTGCACGTTCAAATAACTGGAACGATGAGGAAAAAAGCAACAGCATTGGTATTAGCACTAAGGGGCCAAGCATTAGACCTGCTCCAAACAATTCCTGCCGCACAGCAACAAAACTTTAGCATTTTGGAGGCAGCGTTAGAACTAAGATATGGCGACCAACATCTCACCCAATTATATCAGGTTCAGCTCAAATCACGCAGACAACGAAGTGGAGAAAGCCTCTAGGAGTTCGAGGCTGCAGTTCGTTGTTATAAGTGTGGCAAATTGGGCCATATTAAGAGAAACTGTCATGAGCTCAACATTCAAGATCCGAGATAAAACCAACAGCAAAGTAGTGGGAGACAGAGTAGAGGAGGCATGCGTTGTTATAAGTGTGGCAGAGTGGGCCATATTCAGAGTAACTGTCGTCAGGTGGTGCATATAGAGAGACTAGCCAAGTATGCAAGGAACAATGAATTGCCTGATCGGGACGTTGAGGCTTAAGGAGGGGGCTGTGTTACGCCACTGGACTATGTAGACTGGTTAGATGAGACTGGAATTGTATGCGAACAGCCGGGAATATTCTGGAATGTCCTAGACCGTGTGAACGGATGTATAAATAAGACACACGGTGGCTGAGCCGCAATCTTAAATTGAACGTGAACGAGTAAGAAGAAATAAGAAAGAGACTTATAAGTGTTCAAGTGTGATTATAGTTAAGACAGTAATTAATCTATTATTGTTAATTGTTAATTAGTAAATAAGTAGTGAGTAAGTGTTACCTGGACTTTCAATCAACGAATCTACGAGTAGAGTTGTTTGTGTGGATAGCAAACACGTAACAATATAATACAGTTAACCACAGCGGAAAATTTCGCCCAGCTGTTGAGCCCTTTAAGTTAAAATAATACCTAATGTACAAACTAAAACTAACACAAACTGTATGATACATACTAATAGTACTGCCACCCCGATGAAAATTCCTAATCTAATTACTAGCAATATAAAATACTCTCGAAAATACCACCTACTATAATATTTTATTAATTCGCACTAGTACTACTGATACACTTAGCGAAACTGACCAATAAATTCGAAGAACCTGTACCCAAAGGACTACGCGGGTGAAGGGATAAAGAGATCGCGAAGACAACAAGTCCGTTGTTTATATTATTAGAAGGAGTAGGAATCTTAGTTAAAACAAGAAGTATATATATTCCCTTAATTTCTTATTTTGATAATGTCAGAATATACTTTACATAAGAATAATGACGATTTATGTATTATATACATCATATTGATTATTTAATATGGTGGAAAAAAATTACGCATGTCCCACTCTTCCTTCAAATAACTGCGGTAGCTGGATCGGCAGCTTTTGAATTTTTTATGTGCATAGTATTTCCGAAATAAACTCTTGTTCTATAAATCGGTATTTCTATCAATCTATTACGTTTAAATGTCAGAAAACCACAGACTTCTGGACTCCCTGGGTGGGTTGGCTTAGCTTCATATCTCAATATACAGCAACTTTAACTTTTGACAATATTTATCGCAATTGAATAACTTTTAAAATAATCCCTTTCAAAACTGGTTGTACGCCTTTGAATGCAGTATTTCATTACTTCGCGCTTAAAATTAATAGACTTTAGTGAAATTCGATTTATATTAACTAGGTATTAAACTATAGCCCTAAGCTTTTTTGTTATGTGTTTAATCATTACTAAGAAAAATCTAATTTGTAACAAGAATTATATATTCATCTCATCACAATTATTGTAAAATCAATTATGATTTAAATTTATAAAATATTCATACATCCCTAGGGTTAAACAGTTTATCAATGTGTTTTAAAACTATTAAAAAGATGGGGTACATAATGCAGCCTCCAGCTCCAGGCCTACTGTAATTAAAAACCATAATTGCAGCTCGTGTACTTTCAGAATTAAAAATTTCATTCATACATGTTGCAAAATGTTTTGCTGAGAGGAAAATTAAAATTTATTGAAAATAATATTATCTATTATGAAAAAATATCTGCATATTTAACAATGATGTACTATACATATTTTAGCAATATGAGAATTACAATTTTATTGAATACGTTGATTTTATTTGTTACAAAAGAAACATAAATTATTTCATTTAACTGTTTAATTAATGACATGTAAAATACTTTTCATCAACTGCGCGATATTTATAATAGTAATAATAAATTTTATTCTTTTAAAGTATACAGTCCCATGGAAATTCACTTGAATGAACAAAATAGAACAGAATTTTATGCATGCCCATTAACAAGGCATGCAAGCCGACTAATACTTATTTGACAAATTTTGGCATCACGACCAAATTTACATGGCCTGCTATGTAAAATATTGTTTTTGTGTTTGTGACCCTACTTTACATTTTTCAAATATTTATGACATGTGATATATCAAATTAATCAGAACTTTTTTCTGATTTAAAAATGCAATAGTCCAATATGTCGTCCATAACAAAATAAAGTTGATGTAACTTTTAAAAAAATACTATTTGAAAAGAAAATTAAGAATGTCACTGTAATGTTCTTAAAAAATTGTTGCAAAATGATCTTAAATATTTTTTATTGAACCACAAAAAAGTTACATTTTTAAAAATGGTGATTTTTTCTTTAACCTAAACAAGATCTAAACCAGTCTGAATCAGTTGTTTTCTGGACGCCATGTTAATGGACATAAAGATCTGTACTACTTTGTTCATTTAAGCGATTCTCTATCTCCACTAATGACAATGATACCCATGTAATCTCACGTCCCGTGGAACACACTGTATACACAAAAAATCAAATCAATAATAAATTTTATACGTATACAGTTTGTCTCACTTAAGATTGTAACACCCCTATAACTGTTTTAATTTTTATCTGAATTAAACCAAATTGGTCCCAAATGACAGAGGTTATTAAGATCATTTACCATCTTTAAATGCAAGCCACCTACGATACAACATTAAATTAAAAAAATTAGTCAATCGTATTAAGGATTTTTTATGAAGAAACAACAGAAGTTGTTCAGAACCATCCAGAAAATCTTGAATCTAGTTTGGTTCAATTTAACAAATTTTGAAATTTTGGTAAAAAGTTCCATAATATCGGTTAATGAAGATTTCCCGGTTAGAAAAACATAAAACATGCTATGACTCTTTTGTTTCTACTAAAACATTGTTAATGTAACAAACAAAAAGTTCAACTAAATATCTGTTATTTTGTGTGCTTTTTGCGACTGTGGCATATATTTCATTTTTGTTAAAATACGTACGACTGCGGAAAAAGTGGTAATTGTTACATTAGTTATACATTGTACTGATTCTGCGGTTGGCTCCTTGTGAAACATTATTAAATATTTTAAATAAACAAAGAAAATTTGCTTTTAAATGTTTCAAAATTGTATTTTCACTCTACACGTGTTTTGGCTTTTTAGGCCCTTTTCAAGAGTACAGATGAAAGGTACTGAATACATTTTTCCTAGGTTATTTTTATTTATAGATATTGTTTTGCAACCTAATTTACTTAATTTATTGCTGACTTTATCACTAATTCCAGGTCTATAATTAATACATTTATGGATGCTATTGGCGTCTTGTACAGAACCAGCATAAAACTCATTATACAGATTTTTCTTTTGTTTTGTTTTTATTAAATTATCTATGATACTTTCTTTGTATCCATTATTCCTTGCTATTTGTTTTATTGTGTTGACTTCTTTTTCAAAATTGTTTGGACTTAAAGGAAAGGTTAGCAGACGGTGAACAAAACTATGAAACGATGACATTTTTATTTGGAAAGACTGGTTAGAACTATTGTGTATTACTGTATCTGTACAGGTAGGTTTACGGTAGATATCGAATTCTAAACAACAATTATGATTTTTTATGTTGACGTCTAAAAAGTTAAACCGTTTTCATCTTCTTTTTCTAACGTGAACTGAATTTTTTCATTAAAGGAGTTAAGTAAATTTAGAAATTGTTTTAACTGTCTTTCTGTACCTTTCCAAATGCAAAATACATCATCTACATAGCGTATCCAAAAGAACACATTTTCCATTAAAATGTTTTTGGTGTTGAATAATTTATTTTCAAAATCTGACATGAAAATTTCAGCTAATAGAGGAGAGATTGGTGAACCCATCGGTAATCCGTCTAACAACTTATAAATTTCTCCGTTGAATTTAAAATAATTTTGGTTAGTGCAATTTTTAATAATGATATTTAACTCTTTTTTCTTTTCTGCGCTTATATCTGAATTATTTATAAGTTGGTCTATTATATTAAATAAAGGTTGTAGTGGAATTGAAGTAAAAAGACTTTTCACATCGAAGATACTAATTTCGCATTTCTAGGAATTCTTAGGTTTTTAACATTAGTTGGTGACAATGTCCGATCCAAGAGAAACTGCTGCAGAATTTAATATTCAACATCCAGATAGGCCACCCAATAAATAACTCAAGTTTGTCAAATCAACGCATTATTTAATGAGAGAGGTAGAGTGGGTAACAAAAAAGAAATGCGTGGGAGAGCCCATGCGGACAGTGAAGAAATGATTCGGTTTGTTAGAGGAAATGCAACTTGTAGCGCAAGAAGAATGTGTGCAGTTTTTAACGTCGACAAAAGTAAAATTAGTTGCGTCTCTACAAGCCTAATTTCCTACATACATTAGAAAAGGGTGATGAAGAAAGGCGACTGGAATAATCTCTTTGGTGCCAGGGAGAGTTTGTTACAAATATTTTATTTTGCAATTACAACAGAAACATGTGGTGTTGTATTTTAAACAGTCGTATAATTGGGCCATATTTCTTTGACGGAAATTTAAACCCGGACCATTTTTTACATTTTTTGTAGGATGAAGATGTCGGTTGTAGTATACACACACGAGTGAGTGCTCATAAAATACAGCTAAAATTGTAAGTTAATATACAACTTCTTAAATCTGCCATAACATTAAAGAAAATAGTACTTAGGTATAGTTAGATTGCACATTCATAAATCTATTTTACTAGTAGTTATGTCGACAAGACAGGCGCAAATCCTAACTGATGCACCCAAAAAAATGTCTCCGATGCAATTACTAAGATAATTATTGCATCCGTCACGTCGCATATGTGTAGAAATTTAAGAAATACGATGATAAAACAGCTAAACAGAAATAAAAAATTTACAATATCAGATTAACAGCGAGAACATAAATGCTTCCTCTGAACCCTATAAGAGATTAGAACAAAAAAATAGATAACATTCAACAGCATTCAAAAAGAAACAATATCAGATTGATAGGTTTAAAAGAAAGTGACAACGAAAAACATTCTGCAAAAAGTTACTGAAATATTTAAAAAATAGAATGAAAGTGAGCCTCAATCAATCAGATATATCCGCAGTCTACAGGGTCGGTCAAATTTCTAATAAGCGCCCACTGCATGTAGTAGTAACTTTTCATAATGACATAGTGAAGTACAATACATATAGCAAGAAAAAGATGCTCAAGGGAACAGGATATGTCATTAAGGAGGATTTAACTCCCCATCGCTTAATAATTGTAAAAGAAGTCCCGGAAAAGTATGGGTTTCAAAAATGTCTGAACGCTTAATAGAAACATTTAAGCTAAAAGTGACAATGGAGTGAAGAAAATTTTATCGTAACATATGATTTATTTCTTTTCTGCAATTTCTGAGCAAATATAAAAACTTTTGGATTAGGACAACATCATAGATATATAAATAGATAACACACTTTTTCATTTTTATCTCTTTTAAACATGCAAAACAGATTTATAGAATTAGCACATTTAAATATTAGATCCTTAATACCTAAATTTAATGATTTCAAAAATCTTATAGAGTCAGAAAATTATGACATTTTTGCGCTAAGTGAAACATGGTTAAATAACTCTGTTAGTAATTCTACAATAAGTATACCAGGTTACAATATAATAAGATTAGATAAAATAGTAGAGGTGGGGGTGTAGCTTTTTATATCCGCAATAATTTGCAATAATATCTAATTAATGTTTCTACAAATATGGAGCAATTATGGATTTCGTTGTCGCTCAACAGTAATCTTTATGTAGTTGGTGTATGTTATAGACCTCCTAACATACATCACAAATATTTTGTTGATGAGCTAGAAGAAACAATACCAATTTGCATGCAATATTCAGATAAAATCTACTGTCTTGGAGATCTCAACATAAATTTTTTTGATATCGATTCACCATCAACAAAGTATATTTGTTCGATGCCGGATGCTGTTGATATGCATCAAATAATAAACGAAGCCACTCATATCACTGATAGATGAATGTCCCTGATTGACACAATTTTTAATTATGTCCAGTGGTGTTGGAGAAATTGATATATCGGATCACGAACTTGTGTATTACAAGCTTAATTGTATCAAGCCAAAATTCGATCCAATTTATTACACTTATAGAGACTTTAAATATTTTAATGAAGAAGTTTTTTTTTTAGATTTAGAACAACTACCCTGCATAGTATATATTACACTAACGATGTCAATGAATAATTAAACATATTTAATGAACAAATGTTAACGTTAATTAACAGACACATTCCGATAAGGACGGTTAGAGTCACTAAAAAAAGGCGCCGTGGATTACTGATGATATAAAAGAACTAATATCTCTGAGAAATAAGGCTAAATCGAAATATAAGAAGAATCCAACTGAAATGAACTAGAATAATTACAAGGAATTAAAAAACTTTACTACACATGCAATAGAAAGGGAGAAACAAGCTTATTTTAACTATATTTCAAATAATAAAAACTATAAAATGTTGCGGAAAGAACTAAAATCCCTTAATATAATAGCTAATAAAAGACACGACCGACCTGTGGCTCGACAAGACCCAAACCTTATTAATAACCATTTTGTTGATAGTATACCTCGAAATGTAGGAGCCGATCATAATATAAAAAAATTTTATGCACAAAATAGAATATCAGATTCAGAGTTTCGGTTTAGCCTTGTTTCTGAGGACGTAATAGCCGAGAAATTATTAAAAATAAAAAATTCTTCTCCAGGATCTGACGACTTGAGTATTGGCCTAATTAAATTATGTACGCCGTATATTCTACCATATTTAGTGAATATCACAAACTCCAAACTGTTAGAATGTAAGTCCCTTACCTGTTGGAAGAATGCTCTAATTACACCTATTCCAGAACATAGTGACTCTCAAACGCTATCTAATTTAAAACCAATTAGTATTCTTCCAGGTCTGTCAAAATTAGTGGAAAAAAATTATGGAATTACAATTAAGGGAACACTTGGAAACTAGCCATATTTTACCAGCTGTGCAATCTGGATTTAGATCGGGACACAGTTGCACCACCGCCTTATTGCATATTACTGATGATGTCATTCAAGCTACTGACAACCGAAAATGTGCAGGTCTTGTGTTACTAGATTTTAGCAAAGCCTTTGACTCAATTGACCATAATACTTTACTTGTTATTTTGAGATCTTGTGGAACGAGTACTGAAGGTTTACTGCTATTAAAGTCACATTTACTTGGGAGAACTCAATGTGTTAGATTAAAAAAATAATACTTCGGAGCCAAGGCAGATTTTTTCAGGTATTCCCCAAGGATCTATCTTAGGACCTCTTCTATACTAGTCAGTTTGTTATATATCTCTAGTGCTGCACTGCTCACATGTATGCTGATGATACGCTGCTGTATTATTCTTTTTCATATTAAGGATTATGTGACAGCTGAGTATAAGATAAATAATGATCTAAAAAAACTATCTAATATTTATGCAACTCATTCTCTCATTCTCAACCCCAAAAAAACAAAAAATCAGCAGCTATTATTTTTGGTAAGAAACTTGATTGTTTAGCATTATCAGAATACCTAAATATTAACATTAATAACACTAGAATACCGTTGTCTCAATCTGCGAAGAATTTGTGTCTCTTAATAAGATTTCGCGATCATGTGTCTAAAAACATTCAGAAGGTATATGGGCCCCTAAAATTATTATACCCACACAGGACAGGTCTTAATACTACTTTATTCGAAAGAAGTTTTAAATTTAATATCTATAAATCTTATGATCCTTTACCTGAAGAGTATAAACATCCAAATTAATCCAAATTTAAGAAAAGCGTTACAATGTCTCTTTTAAATAATAATAATGATTAACTAAATTATTTATATGTACAATATATTCAATTTACAGTATTTTGTTACTTATATTATTGTATATTAATTAAATATTAATGATCTTATATTACTAATAAGGTGTAAATGTATAAACTAGCCAACGCCGCGTCATCGCCTCTACTAATTATATTTAAATCTGTATATCTAAGGGCCGGTTTTTTCGCCTCCTGATGGGTTAGCTTCGTAGATGGATGCTTTGGATACGATTGTATTAATAATTGTTTCCGTGAAGTTTGAATATCGGGGAATTTGTCGGGGGGTGAAAAATACCGACCCTAAATTACTTAGGATTAAGTTAGGTTAAGTGTATTTATATACTCATTTGATAAAATTTCACATACACAAGGGTTGAGTGGAAGCGCTCACACTTGTGAACTCCCCTTGAGATTTCTGATGATATTCCGATTTATTCTTGTTTATATTCTGATATTTCTGTTTTTTTTTCCTTTTATTAATATATAATATAATTGTAAATTTACTGATATGATCAGAAATAAAGGCATTTATTATTATTATTATTATTATTAATTACAAATGTAATTGAAAACTTACCACTTATTACGTACACCAACATGTATTCTCAACTTGACGGTGCCTCGATCCTCAATTTCGTGATAATTTTGAATTGGTTAAACGAAATATTTCCCCAAAGGTAGATCAGGAGAAATATTCCCTTAATTAATTGGCCTCCGAGGTCACCCGATCTCACTCACCCTCTGGACTTTTTTTATTAGGATTTCTAAAAAAGTTAAGTATACAAAACTAAACTTCGGAATAGACAGGGATGAGAAAACCGTACTATACGAATTGCTAAGATTATAATATGACAGGTGTTTCTGACATTACAGCACAGTGATGATAGTTCCTGACTAACTTTCACGTACTGATCATTCCGCCTGCAATATAGGTTAATAGATATATACAAAAGAGGAATGATCGGTAAACAGTCAAAAAAATAAATAAATAATCGACAAACTGCAAAAAAGGAATTACCGACAAAGGGCCAAATAAAGGGGATGACCGATGCAGGGTCCAGAACAAGAGATGACCGACACACATCCCAAAAATAGAAAATGACAGACACAAGACCCAAAAACTAAATGACCGACACAGCCCAAAAGAAAGGGAAATGACTGATACACGGCTCAAAAGAAGGGGGATGACTGACACATTGCCTAAAAAAGAATTGCCCGACACGCGGACTAAAAAAAATGGAATTGCGCAAAAAGGGTGACATAATGGCCTGGATTCGTCATTGCCTATAGGTGCACTTGTCTGTTGCGAACTGATGAGGGCTAACAACCAGAAATAAGTTTACTGTTTAAATTGTGGGAAATACTTGTAAATTTCTATTATCACATTTTTTATTTATTATAGCTTTATAGTTAGGTTTGTCTAATTAACTTCATATATTGTGGCACTTACTTTATTATACATTAATAACACAGGCCTGCAAAATAAAACTTATGGTGGGGGGTTTCTATATTTTAATGTAATTCTGTATGACTGTTTCATGCCGAATCCAAAAATGATTTGCATTTTGCTCTATCACGCAAGGTTTTTTCGCAAATTAAAAGTACATGAACGGTTTTCTAATAAAATGTATTAAAATAATGCATTACAGTAAAACACTTCTCATTTTTAATTACAAAATTTAAATCAAAATTTACAAGTACCTACAAGAAAATAATATTACAAAAAAAGTTGTTAACATTTTTACATGTCTCTTTGCGAATGAAAACTCTTTCTTTTACTTTCAAATGAACGCTTAGTTGAAGCCCGTTTATGTGAAGTTTCACCTTCAGAAGGTTCTCTCTTTAAACACCAACAATAGTCAGCCATCATGGCGACGTTCCATCTTCCTTGATATTTCATCTCCATCTGTTTAATGTCCTGGTGAAACCTTTCACCTTGTTCTTCACTCACCGCCCCGAGATTTTCTGGAAAATAGTCAAGATGGGAATGAAGAACATGAAGTTTCAAACTCATATTGCACCCTAATGTTTTATTATTTTCTAACATATCGTTGACTATATTCTTGAAATCAGGATCTCTGTTATTACCTAAGAACTTTTGAACTACATTTTTGAAGCCAACCCATGTAGCCTTTTCTTTATCATTCATTGTTGAGTCAAACACTCTGTCTTTCATTAACTCTCTAATTTGTGGCCCAACAAAAAAACCTTCCTTAAGCTTGGCTTCTGATAAACTAGGAAACTTTGAACATAAATACTTGAAGCAGGTACAGTTTTTGTCGAGAGCTTTAACAAATTGCTTCATTAGCCCCAACTTAATATGTAACGGAGGCAGAAGAACTTTTTTCGGATCGACCAAACTTTCTTGTACAATATTTTTTGAACCAGGTACTAAATTAATTCTACGTGGCCATTCTTTCTTTGCCAATGTTCACCTCGTGCTCTACTGTCCCATTCGCATAAGAAACAGGGCATTTTAGTATAGCCAGACTGTTGGCCTAAGAGCATACCTAAGATTTTAAAATCTGCACATAACATCCAGTTGTGGTCTGCATATTTCACCTTTTCAAGTAGAAGTTTCAAATCTTCATATCTTTCTTTTAAACGAACACAGTGTGCAACCGAGACTGATGCGTATATATTACCATTATGCAACAATACACCCTTTAAACTCCTTTTAGATGAGTCTATGGACAATCTACAGTCATTTGGTTGATAAATGGATGCTCCTAACTTGCTAGCCAACCTAGAACATCATGGCAGTAAACAAGGGATCCTCTTGATCTGATCCCTCTTGATCAAAGTATTCTAAAAATTCAGTTTCACGTTTTCTATACCATGAGAATGTCGTTCCTGGAAGAAGTAAATCTTTTCACTCAGTCTAGATCCCAAAAGTTGAAAGTCCTAAGTCACGAATAAAATCGTTTAGTTCATTCTGAGTAAAAGCTGAGTCTGGAGTACTTTGTAATGAAAGTCTTCATCCGAATCTTCAATTTCTAATTTCGAATCGAGAATCAGACGAGCAAAAGAGTATAATTCTCTGGTACAGCAGATACAGGTACATCTGGCCCATGCGCTACTGGCCTTATTGCTGATGGAAGGTTCGGATAAAATATTTTTTTCTTATTTTTAGTATTAAAGCCACTTACGTCACACAAGCAAAAGTAACAATCTTATGCATGATTGCTGGGTTCCCCGCCACACCATTGGTATGCTGAAAGGTAAGGATTTCTTTTTGAGTCCACTTCCGTAACGATTCAACACATGTATGACAAGCTCTGTGTGGCGCCCATGTTTTGTCTTGGTCTCCAAGCTTTACACCAAAGTCGCATGATAACTTCTTTTCACGAATTCCGTAATATTTCTTTGTCTTTTTTTAACTGTATATGAACCACAAATGTAACAAAACACATCGGCGCTGTTTTTACAATGTCGTCTGAGGACATGATGAATTTTTAATAACTTTATCACGCTATTATATACTGTAAGCACACGTTCAACCACAGTTAACTTACCGACTGCTGTATGTGCTTTTCGAATTCTATGTGTATATTCTGGTTCTAACTAGAAATGTCTAGATTAAATGGCAGTGGTCCTTAACAATTTTATTTTAAAAAGATATGTATTAATTACTAATAATGTCGTTATGTATGTTTAGAGTAAACAGTGCGTGATACACGAAAACTAATAATACTGCAGAGTTCAGAACGACTTACTCTAAAAATGTAAAAAAATTGTAGACCCCTTAAACCATGCAGGCCTGTGTAATTTTTCCTCTTTATTTTGTGGCCTATGTAAATACTAAAATGTCAATAGTAATACCTTTAACAGGTGTGTGCTTGCAAGATCAAGCTGATTGGATTAATTATTGCCTTCTCTAATATATTAAAGAAACTAGAACATTTTAAATTTAATATAAGTAAGTTTCAACCCTTTGAGAGTGTGAATTTAAATATTTCACCGTTACTACCTACTATAAAACCGTTGATAATTTAATTAACCGGGAACTTTAAAATTCTTTATGCTAATATAAAATTTTAGTGAAAAAACTTCGCGAGAAAACTAAACGTAAACTTGAAAAGGGTGTAATTAAAACGCCAGGTTATAAAATGTCTTCTTTAATCCGACCAGGTAAGGTAACTGAAACTAAGACCCTTTCAAAAGTTTCCTAATTTTTCTTTGACAGTTTACTCAAGTTTATTAATCTTGAGCGAAAGTTGCGCCCCATCTGAAGGGATTTTTCACTTTATGGATTGTTCGCTAACTACTTCATCAATTTGTTTAAACTTTATCGGTTTAGGTCGGTTTGTCTGTATTTCTTATATCATGCCTATAAATACAGAAAATTTATTATCAATTTAACTTGGATTATAAATAAAATGAATGAATATTTCTTATACAACGTAAATAGCAAATTTCCATTTAATATGCTTTTTTTAGTATATATTGAACGCCACTGAAAATTCAAATCTCATTACTTCCTAAATTATTTTAATGAAACTCTATGTAATTTGATGTTCCAATCAATAATATACCGATCACATAGCATGAAAGAAAAATAAATTGCGATTCAAAAAAAGTTTTTAAGTAGATCCAGTTTTTTAATCATATTCTAATTAAAAGTTCTCTAAGCAGCAAACATTTTGTCTGCTTCTAACGTATAAATGAACATTTAATTGAGTTCGAAAAGACGGAGTATTTACGTATGTATATACAGTGTGATTCATGACGAACTGTATATACTGTAAGGGTAGATTGGGGCGATTCAGGCAAGTACCGATTGGCCATTTAAAGACGTTCTGGGGCAGTATTTAGAAATATACTGATGACCATGCTCATCCAAAAAGAAAATTTTCAGCCAAGAAATGTACTTCCTCCGATCTCAATACAGAAAACGAAAGCCCTTAGTCCTAAGTGAGTTAATATTTTTTAATCTCAATCCTTTTTTTTAGCATCTAATACTAAGAACACTGTTATTTAATTCAATGCAGCTCTTGCTCTTTGACTGAGTAGTTGTTTTAATAATTTTTATTATAAACATATATTGGAAGTGTTGTCTTTGATTCATTATAGCGCCTAAAACATTTATATTAGCTCTGTCTGGATAAGAATGATAGTACAAAATATAAAGATCTATGGTTATTTATTATTATTATCATGTGTTAAGTTTGGAAAGAGTGCTTTTTTAATACTTAATAATTATTTCATTATTTTTTAGAAATACTTTATTGTACTTAACCGATTACTTCTTCATAGTAGAAGAATCCATTTCTTGCTATTTATGACATGTTGAATATACTACCATTGTATTCTGGCGAACATCGTTGAGATGTAGCTACAGATGTATAGTTTTGATGATACTTGATTGAAATTTGGGACATCCCATATACATAATAAGCGGCACTATTTGACATACAATTAATTTTTTTCCTTCCGGTTTCGACGGAAGTGACACCAACTTTCGATTTTTAAATGTGGAACACCCTGTCAAAATAAAGAATTCTGTATTTTAATTTCTAAATTTTCTATCTATTTGTAAACCTACACCAATTCTATAAATCAATTGTTAAATGCATTAAACATTTATTGTCACTTAATATGCATTTCAAATTAATTTTTAAAGCTATTCAGATAAATTCTATTGTGCTAAACACAAATAAACCTATCTTTGTCTGATGTTTCCGTTAAAGAAATGTAACGATTCTCTATGCTTTTTAAAATATATCCGGCTTCCGGATATGCAGGGAGACGTGTCTTGACTTTACAACTACTGCATAGAAAGATGGCTCATTGCGTTAAAATAAAAAAACTTCTTTTGTCTATTTTGGCGGGACATTAACACTACTCATTGATTACCTTGACATTTCCTCTTAGATTTTAGACAGTTTTATTGAAGTTTTAATATTGTTGATAGTAACATCTTCTACCTCCAGGCTGCATTATAGCACCCTCCCTCGCCAGCATTATCAACATCAATCAAACTTTAAATCGCTATCAAAATTTTTCTATCGATGAGAACAAACAAAAATAAATACACATCAAGTATTGCCTGTGATTTTATATATTATATCTATAAGGATATTTAGGATGAACTATTTGTTTTCGTTTTTTAATATACTTGGTGAAACACATTACAGTCTAAAGGAAAGAAGTAAGTGTTACTTTCTTTTCCTTTTTTACTTTCTTATAACTAATATAAGGAAGCATAGTAACCGTGATTTTTTCGACCCGAGATTTTGATTGATATATACGCTTTGAACCCTCCGGAATCCATTCTGTCTATTTTCCGAATGGTCTCTGTCGGTTCGTGTGTGAGTGTGGGTGTGAGTGTGCGCGTGCGTGCGTGCGTGCGGACGTGCGTGCGTGCGTGCGTGCGTGTGTGTGTGTGTGTGTTTGTGTGTGTATGTGTGTGTGTGGCCACGATAACTTAAAAAATACTAATGGAGAAACTTCCCAAATTTGGCAATTAAGATTTTCAACAACATTTTAGGTGACACATTAAATTTGGTACCACCAGAAGAGACATAACGAATGAAAGAAGAAAAAAAGGTGTAGGGGTTGTTCATTATAAATTACCCACCACGTGTATCATCGTTATTATTGCCAATAGAAAGAAAAGTTTTAAATAAAAGTTGTGTGGTTAAAGTGAACTGAATTTTGTTAAAGTGCTATCAAAAGTACAGTAGCGTGCAAATTTCAGAGGATACAAAAAATAATAATATTTTTTTGAAATGGGATACCTTGTATATTATTAAAATTTTGGAATGATCCTTTGTTCCTGATTTCTAAAAGATATACTAACATGTTACCCCTACCATATACTGTTTATGAGTTATTAAACGTCGAATATCTTAGTTAAAGCATAGTTACTGTAAATATGGAAAAGTTAATATTTTTACAGTGGACTATGAAAATGACAACTATTATGTTTGATAAGTGATATTTCTTTAATGTAAATAACTTTAAATGGCTTTACAGTGAGGAAGAAAAAGTTCAAGTATTTACTTGTTATAGACAAAATAACAAAAATAAACGTGCAGCAAAAAAGATGCATATAAGGTGCTGTATCCAAATCGTCCAACACCATCAAAAAATACGTTCAAAAATATTTACCGAAAGGTGAATAATACCTCCAGTTTTAGTAGAAAAAAGCGTGTAGTTCAAGCAAACCAGGAAGAACAGCTAAATATACTCGCATCATCTATATTTATGCGCGAATAGACTTTTTGAAACATTGAATTATTTTTTAGAAAATTCCGAATGTAGTATAAATAATGCAGTCGATCAATTAGGTAAAAGTTATTCCAAAATCCAATGTACGTTAAAAAATAACAGCTACAAACCATATAAAATTTTACCCGTACAAGTTTTAACAGAGGCTCCTAAAAGGAAAAAGGCTGGACTTTGCCACCAGATGATTCAAAAGTTGGATGAAGATCCCGATTTTTTTCTAAAATAATATGGACTGATGAATCATCCTTTTTCTGCGGCAGGAGTTTTTAATAGGAAAAATCGAAGGTCGTGGGAAAACAAGCACAACAGAAAAAGATTGGTAAAACAAATAAAAAATCAGGAAGAAAAACTGTTAGCGTTTGGTGTGGAATTTTGAGAAACAAAATTGTTGGGCCTATATTTTATGATTATACTTTAACTGGAGTTACTTTCTGGAAATAATTATCCCAGAAGCAGAAAATATTCTTTTGCAGAATTTTCCGGAGGCCGAACTTGATGATATGATTTGGATGCAGGATGGGGCATCTCTGCATAGTATCCTACCCGTTCGAGATCATTTGAATAATGTATTCCCAATATGGATAGGGAATAATGGACCTATTAAATGGTCACCTAACAGTCCGGATTTGACCCCTATGGAATAATTTTTTTGGAGATTTGTAAAAGACATTGTCAATAATAATAATAATAGTATTCAAGTCATTAAAGACAGGATTCGACTTGAAATAAACAATCGGAATGTAAATAATGAAGCTATTTTCGGTGTAATTATAAATATAAGAAGACGTTATCAATAATGCATTGACAGTAATGGTGGACACATCGAACATCTTTTATGAGTTATCATTTATTTATATTTAAATTTCCTAAATAAATCTTTGTTATCTATTATGTATAAATACTTGGATTTTTCTTCCTCACTGTAAACCATTTCGATTATTTCATTAAAGAAATGTCACTTATCAAATATAATAGTTGTCATTTTCATAGGTCACTTTAATAATGTTAACTTTTCCATATTTACAGTAACTAGTTTAACTAAGATATTCGACGTTTAATAACTCAAAAACAGTATATGGTAGAGGTAACAATTGGTATAATTTTGAAATCAGGAAAAAAGGATCATTCCAAAAATTTAATAATATACAGGATATCCTGTTTAAAAAAATATATTATTTTTAGTATCCCCTGAAATCTGCACGATATTGTACTTTCGATAGCATTTTAACAAAATTCAGTCATAACCACACAACTTTTATTTAAAACTTTTTTTTCTATAGGCAATAATAACGATGATAAGGGGTGGGTAATTTATATGAATAACATCGAACGATAATTATCGGGACTATCGGCATCTCCCTTTAAAAATGGGCACAATTCTAAGCATCTTAAAGCTATCTGGGAAAGAACCTTCACTGAAACATAAATTTCTTAAGTATGTTAGAGGATAGATAATTATATCTATCGTTTTCTTTACAATTTTGCTATTTATTTCATAAATATCTAAACTATTTGCACTGTCTAAATTGTTTACTGCATCCAAGACATCAAGGATAGTAACAGGTTCATAATACTTCAAAATAAAAAGAGGGGATACACAGCTGCTTATTTTTATTCGAGGTCACTTATTGCATCTCTTCTATACTTCTATATAGTCTCTTTGTTAAGTTTTAAAACGGGCTCAATTTTTATTTTCAAAATATAATTTTACTGTATCAGTGGGTAGTAAAATCGAAGTATTTGCTTGAGTCATAACTTTTACATCAAGTTTTCTCGAAAACTATAACTCATGTGACAAAGTAAGGAGCTTTTTTGTAGATAGTTCATTTTTTAAAATAAAAGGAACGTAGATATTCACGAAAAAAAACCACTTTTAACCATTCTACGCACAGTAAAAAAAATTATGCGTATAAGGGATCACCGGGGACTTTTGAATACAGTTGGCATTGTCTAGAACGACGAAATTAAAGTGTAAAAAAACTGCTTTCTTGGACTTTTTTCTTTAACGGATACTAAAAGCACTGGACTACTAGACAGATGAATTGTGAATATTGTTGCAAATCATCCCGTAGTCTTCCGAGGAAATATCTGCACCGCAAAATAAAAGCCGCACAAACTATTTAAGTTATCCAATTAAAATGTGATTTTTTTTTAACGTGACAATGTACATCTTGTCTCTAGGCACTGCAGAAATATCGATTACAATAAGCTATTAATTACAAAAAAAAAGATGGAATCCGCTTTAAGTTTGGAGGAATTCTTGTTTTCCATAAATAAACAGTCTGGACGGCGAGTAAACTGGGTTGGGTTAACTTATTTTAGGAAGCAGACTTATTTTTGAAGTTATTCAGTAATTTAAACGTAAATAGTGTATTTAATTATGATATTTGTCCTAAAAAATTAACAGTTTATAAAAATAAAATTGTTTACTAAATCCAGTGGTCATAATTTTAGGATAGTGACCCTTGCTCATATATATATTTATTAAAATAGTGGGGGTAAGGTCGCAGAAATAAGAAAACCAAAAGTTTCACTTAGTCGACTTTTCGTGAATTTTGACACATCCTCAGGACTGTTTAAATTAGGTTTTTCCTTGTAAAAGTATATCACTAAAAACTTAAACATAAAAATTAACAAATAAATATGATTTGGAACAACAGTACAAACAAACACCATTGACTAGAATTAATCAATTTATTTCATCAATTCGATTCTAGCCAACGGTGTTTGTTTGTACTGTTGTTACAAATCATATTTATTTGCTAATGCTTATGTTTAAGTTTTTAGAGATATACTTTTACAAGGAAAACCTAATATAAATAATTCTGAGGATGTGTCAAAATACACGAAACGTCGACTAATTGAAACTTTGGTTTTCTTCTTTCTGCCTACGTTATCCCCACTATTTTAATAAATATGTATTTATCTTGTACTTTGTATTTTTTTATTGTAATTTTAGATTGCATTACTTAAGATTATAATAGCAGCTTAAACATGCTACAAATGTAAATTTTTTATATAAAGTAGTCAATAAACTGCTATCTATCTATCTATCTATCTATCTGTCTTGGGTGTATAGTGTATATCTGCTCACCGCATTCTTGCTAGCAAACTATACAGTTTTGGTTAGTTTTTCGGCGTTTATAGGCATATTTTGCAATGTTAGGAAATAAAATCGCATTGAAAATGGATAATTCGACATGCGACAACATGTTGATGGTTAGTGGTGAGAGGTATGAAACTTCTCGTATGGTTCAAATGCTACTATCCGACCGACATCATAGATGTCTCTGTGGCGGATAGCGACTTGCGAAGCAAGTACCAAGAGCGGCGACCTCTAGCCCAGGTGGACTAGCAGGTTGACCACTATCATTTGTCTGTTCCATAACCTATGGCATACTGAGAACAAATAAGTTCGAAACCGGTCTATGTCTGGTTAGGAATTGACAAATGATATTGGCTATCGATCTATCATGATTTTAAGATGTAATCCAATGCAGGTCAGGGCATTTGCCCGCTGAGTAGTTGTTTCGTTCAAATCATATTTGATAACAGTAGTTTAGTCCACCTGGGCTAGAGGTCCCTGCTCTCGGTACTTGCTTCGCAAGTTGCTATCCGCCACAGAGACATCTATGATGTCGGTCGGATAGTAGCATTTAGACCATACGAGAAGTTTCATACCTCTCTCCACTACTCAATTTACCTTAGTTAGTATATGACTAGCAGGTTGGCCACTATCATTTGTCTGTTCCATAACCTATGGCATACTGAGGAGAACAAATAAGTTCGAAACCGGTCTATGTCTGGTTAGGAATTGACAAATGATATTGGCTATTGATCTATCATGATTTGAAGGTGTAATCCATTGCAGGTCGGGGTATTTGCCCTCTGAGAAGTTGTTTCGTTCAAATCATATTTGATAATGTTGAAGATAATTTTTTTTATAAAACTAAAGAAACATTGGAACAAAAATTTCTCTCGAAGTTTTGACAAACATACAGGCAACAAGGATCATATGTTATTTCTACACACATTCCTCGATTGTGATACATCTGCTCTTTTTCATAGAGGTAAAACAGCTGCTCTGGAAATTATTAGTCAAATAACCGAATTTGAAAGATTCAGTTCAAGTTTTCAATTGAATGATGCTTCTCGAGAATCAATTTCTTCCAATGGAGTGCGATTTTTCTTGGCCATGTATGGTGCTCCAATTAAAGAAAATTCCTTGAATAACATCATTATTTGTGCTTTTGTAAATTAGTGAGTAAAAATAAATCAGCCAAGTTACATTCATTACCACCTACAGCGAAAACAGCTGAAAAGCACTGTTTCCGAGTGTATTATCAGGTTCAGAAATGATTAGGCAATGAACTGAACCCCCAAGAATGGCGATAGGTATTAAAAAACATTTTTTTGGAGCCAAGCAAAAAACATCAGCACCTCCGGCTCCGGATTGTCTTTTAAATATTTTATTGAAATTGCACAATTGTGTGGCTGCCGAAAGTTGAGACTCCATTGCCCTTCTGTTTGCGGCATTTTCCACGGGAAATCTTGTTTAATTGCTCATGATAGAATCAAGGAAAATATAAGATAAGGAGAGGATGAAAATGTAGAAGAGAAGAAAAACACGAAAAAGAAGAACAAGAAGACGAGGAAGAAGAAGGCGAAGGAGAAAAAAGAAGAATTGGAAGAAATATAGATCAGTTCATGATAATGCATGATTATACTTTGAATATATTTATTAAAATAGTCGGCAGAAAGAAGAAAACCGAAGTCTCAATTAGTCGCCGTTTCATGTATTTTGACACATCCTCAGGATTATTTAAATTAGGTTTTCCTGGTAAATGTATATAATTAAATGCTTAACAATAAACATGAGTAAATAAATAAAATTTCAGAACAATACAAACAAACACCATTGACTAGAATGGATTTAGATTGGACTTAGATTTTGTGCGTGTTGTCTGGCCGACTATATCTTGCCCTCGAGTTGCTTCGCGGCGTTGTACACGGCATAGTTGATTTGCCAGATGTCTGCATCTTCTGGAAGTTCCTCATCGATGACCGCGTCCATTCTAACCAGGTCTTGTGGATTTAGGTTAGCCCTGGTGATAAAACTAACCCTCGTCCTTAAGTCTACATCGGTGCTCTACAGGATGTTCCCCAACAGCTGCTAACTGCCGCGGTGGGACTGCGGCTGGCAGTTCTTCCAGCTGACGGGTGCCCTTACTTAACCTGTCCTCAGCAAAAATAATACTTGATCTCTCAGATATTGCTGAGAGAAGGCGCGGTGTTCTGGATGCATGATGCTCCAGGCATCATGTAATCGCACCATGTATCCCCTGCGCTCAGGTTCGCAACTGTCGTAGCAGGTCAGCAAGTCATCCCTTAGTTCCCTCGTCCAGTTAAAGCGTCCATGTCCATTGCGTATGTTGTCATCATTGACACCTTCTGGTGCGGCTCCTCCAACCTGTGTCTGACCCCCATCCGGTTGAGGTCGATCGTGAGGAGCCCTTCCTCTGCGTGTCGTTGAAACCAGAGTATTTAGAGTATCAGGGTGGATAGCCCTGATACCCCACAACCGACATTAGTCAGACAAAGATTCCGTTGTCTATATGACAAATTTGTCTCCGTCTGTCCAGGGTGCACCGCGAGGAGGTTGCCGGTCCATTGCACCCCTTTATTATTATTATTATTGTATATACAAATGTTAACAGGTGTAAATGTACAATATATTAAAACATTACCTACTTGCAAGAGAACTGCTCCGAAAGGCAATAATTAAGATTTAATTTATTTATTAAATATGAAAGTAAGTTGTATCGCCTTTTAACAGTGTTTAACAACTTAGGTAACAAATCTATAAATTTTAATTATACTATTACAGTATGTGCTGAAGCTGGCCTAATATATTTACAAAACTGAGAAAAGAAAAATAGCAATAAAATCTGGGATGCTTTTTTGTATGAAAATTAGTATAGTTATTACGTTATCGCATAATATTAAACAATTCGTTACAGTTTTAAGCGCTTTAACACAATTTAAGCAATGTTTATTTCATTATTTTACACCTGTCGTTATGAATTTTTCTACATTAGAGACATCGACACTGACGGCTGCAGAACAGTGTGAAATTATTCTATTAAATATGTATAGGGTAGAAAATCGCCCACGATATGAGGCGAGTGCTTTATTCCATGGACTTTATAGCTTACTAATGTGTCCATAAAAATGATTTATCGTACTAGGCAAACCATTCGAAATGGCAGTTTTTCCGTGAGGATAGGTACATCTAAGGGATTTCCGAATTGCACAGAGCAGTGTGAAAATTTTACACATGGATGCTTCATTTTTTAGCGATATAATAAAAAGTAAAAAAAAGTAGTAGGTCAGTTTCACAAAGAAACTTTTTTCTTCTGACATGACAAATTAAATTTAACGAAAAAATTCTAAAAAGATTAATCGATGAAATCTTCTCCACTAAGAGGGTGCTTTTAATTTACAGTCAAAATTATGTATTTTATCCACAAAGTGGATCTTATATACAGGGTGGGGCAATAGTGCGTCGGACTTCGATATCTCGAATTCTATGATAGCTACAAAGTTGCTTTAAAAACATAAATAAACTAGACAAAATATGAAATTATTTTCTTATATACAGGGTGAGCCAACACGAAATTACAGGATCAAGTGCCTTTTTTTAAACGGAATGCTATGTATATCAGTACATTTTTGAAGCCTCTGTCCATTCCTATATTATTATTGACTATCTCCCAACCACTTGGATGTTATGAATTTTTTTGTTTAGTTAATGCCATTTGCAGATACATATTAAAATCACCAGTCACAATTACGGGTTTTAAGAAAAACTTATGAATACTAGTTACCAGACATCTAATTAATGTTTTTACTTCCTAAAAATGGACAGGGTGGCCAAAAATTGGAATACAATGTGTAGTTTTCAACGATGTGATGTAGAAATGAAAGATGAAAATTTTTTGTAAGTACTTCTCTATGCCTAATTGCAACATTTTACGTTTTATTGAGTAATAAGTACAAAATTCAAGAATAAACTTAAAAAATAGAGGTTTCTTCAAATAATTCATTACAAAAAAAATATAAGTGCTCCACATATTGCCGATTTTGATTGATACACGTCTTTTGAAATGAGGCAATTTTGTGGGACCATTTCTTCCAATCCATTGAAGTGGGTAAATAGTATTTAAATGGTTTTCGTTATTCGACAAGCAATAAAACCTCAGTTTAGTATAAATTGTCTTATACAAACGAACATTTATCGGTCGTCAGTTTTCATTTGTATTAAATTTAAAATATTTTGAGTTTTCCAAAATGAAAGTTTTCCAAAATGAAGCGGATGTTAGCAGCTTCCAAAACTTTCTCGATAGATTTGTGGAAACTGGAAATGTCGAATGTAAAAAAAGTGAAACAATAAAACGTGTTGTGAACGAAGAAAATGAGTTTTCTGTGGTTCTGGCAACGGTTGAGAATCTCCATATTAGTCAGAGTGAAGTGAGCTCATTAGTAGGAATAAGTAGACGGTCTGTTGGTCGAATCCTAAAAATTAATAAGTTTCATGCATATCATATTATAATGCACCAGGAACTATCTGATGATGATTTTCAAAGACGTCTATTGTTTTGTAATTGAGCCAGAGATAAAATGCAAGATGTCACCTTCTTCAGTAATGTTTTATTCACTGATGAGGCAACTTTTCATAAAAATTAATTTGTTAATAGGCACAATTTCCATTATTATAATTTGGAAAATCCTCACCTTTTTAGGCAAGTTGGTAACCAGCACAGATGGCCTATAAACGTTTGGGAAGGAATTATTGGAGGACATGTAATAGAGCCACATTTCTTTGATGGTACATTGACTGTAGCTATTTATCTTCATTTTCTAGAGAACTATCTGCCACAATTATCTGTGATTCTTCTTGAAAGGATTCGAAATAGGATGTGGTTTCAGCAAGATGGTGCTGTTCCAGATTATTTAAATGCTGTTAGAGACCACTTAAATAATATCTACCCACTTCAATGGATTAGAAGAAATGGACCCACTAAATGGCCTGCTAGATCCCCAGATCTTCCAAAAATGGATTTATTTTTATGGGGATACGTGAAGGAAGTTGTTTATAATGAAGACATACCAATAGCAGTACAAAATATGAAGGAATTGATAATAACTGCTTTTAGATCTATCACACCGGCAATTTTAGGAACAGTAGAAACTTCATTTCAAAAGCGCATAGAGACGTGTGTCAATCAAAATGCGCAATATGTGGAGCACTTATTATAATTTTTTCTAATGAATTATTTGAAGAAACCTCTATTTTTAAGTTTATTCTTGAATTCTATACGTATTGCTCAATAAAACGAAAATGGTTGCGATTAGCCATAGGGAAGTACTTATAACAAATTTTCGTTTTTCGTTTCTACGTCACATCGTGGAAATATATACAGGGTGTTCCATATTGAGAAAAGTCAATTTAAAAAAGTTCTTAATTGAAAAATAATTTTTGTCCACCCTCTACATTTTTAGGAAGTAAATATGAATCAAAAACATTAACTAGATGTCTCGTAACTAGGATTCACACAAGTTTTCTTGAAATCCGTAATTGTGACTTTGGTGACTTTTTCAATATGCATCTGCAGATGGCATTATTTCAATTCATTACATCCAAGTGGTTGGCAGATAGTCAATAATAATATAGAAATAAATAGAGTCTAGAAGAGGTTTCAAAAAATGTACTGATATACATAGCATTCCATTAAAAAAAAGGCACTTAATCCTGTAATTTCGTTTTGGCTCGCCCTGTATAATTCGAAAATAATTTCTGGTTGTAGGCTTTTTTATCAAGTTTACTTGTATTTTTTTTAATTTCTAGCTATCGTAGAACTCGAGATATCGAAGTCCGATGCACTATTGCCCCAGCCTATATAAATCTTTTGCATTTGGTAACATGAAATCATTGCAAAAAAATGTATCTTATTATTGCTTATACAGAGTGAATTCACTTTAAATGGGAAAACTTCGATCGATTTTTTTTAAATAAATGTAGCTTGCCCAATAAACATGTTTCTTATGCATCTTGATTTTTAAGATACAGGATGTTGAACTTATTCCTTTTTCAGTTTTCGACTAATAACCTTAAAGTGGTTGTACCAATTTTTATAAAATTTAGGTTTTGTTTATGTTAATTTAAAGTTTTAAAATATTTTAATATGTCGCTCCCATGGGCGTAGATATAGGGACCATGGACCCCTTTTTAAAAAGTAACTTCTACACCTATGGTCGTTTCAAGTAATAGATATGGTTCTTTAATTTTTCGATATCTTTTGAAGAAATAAATGTATCTTGTAAATTTTCGTAATTTTGATTATATTGAATTAAACGGGTATGATTGCAAACCCATAGTAAAAGAATTTCGTAGTTTCAGAAACTTTAATATTAATTCTTTTAACTTCTGCTATTAATTAAAATGCTTATAATGTTAACTCACCAGAAGAAAAAGTAGAATTCTTTATCGAAAATCTACTATACCTATATATCAGCATGCTCTTTTAAAAACAGCTACTTTTAAATCTAACAAGCGTTAAGAACCATGGTTTACAGAGACTCTGTATGAGATAAAAAAAAATAAATAAAAAAAGGCTTGGTTAAGATATAAGAAAACTAGGAGTGCTGCTAATAGGCAATATTATTGCGAAATTCATAATTATTATAATAATGCCATAATTCAAGAAAGAACTGCGTCCTACTCATTTTATATCAGCAATACAAAGAATAATCTAAAACTAATGTGGGCTAATTTAAAGTCATGGGGACTAGTAAAGGATAATATTACACAAAATCTTCCTGAATGATATTATATTCACTTTCGAACCTGTTGCTGTTAAAAAAATTGAAGATGCATAAATAAACAAGAAACTCACACCTTAGACCTGGATGTAATATCAGCTAAAATGTTACTGCTTGCATTACACTGGATATCGGCCTCACTGACACATATTAATATGTCATTAGAATTAGGTGATTTACCTCCACACTGGCAAATATCATGTATTAAACCAATACACGAAAAAAAATCCTGAACAACTTTAAGATCTGCGCCCTATCAGCTTACTTTCGATGCCTCTAAAAATCACAGAATCGGCTACATATGAACAACTTTCTGAATATGTCCTTATAAACTCAGTAATTCCTACTAATCAATCTGGATTCTGAAATGGCCACAGTATCTCTTCACTCCTAAGTAATATAACTGATGAAACTTTGCGAGCCATTGTCAACCTCGTTGACATTACTTGATCTGACCAAAGCCCGATACTTTAGATATTAATTGCTTAATTGCAAAATTAAGTCATTATGACATATTTGGTATGAATGCAGAAAACTCGATACAAACATCACAATATAGATCAATTGATTCCGGTGTTCCACAAGGATCTATTTTAGGACCACTTCTCTTTAATATATTTATTGCAGATATATCGAATTTTCAGGGACATTAAAAACTATACATGGATGCTTATGATATTCAGCTGATACATAGTTTTCTCCTGCGGAATTTCAAATTGCTGACAACATAAATAATAATTTAAGTCTCATATATAAATGTACAATCCAAAATACTCTTAAATTAAATGCTAACAAAAGTCGAAATATTGTTTGTGGAACTCCCCAGCAGTTATTGAATCTCGGCGAACTTAATATTCTAGTAAATAATGAAGGCATTGTATCAGCCAATAGCTTTAAAAATCTTGGTGTCCATTTTGATTCTTTACTAAACTTTTCAAATCATGTAAATATTATTTTTTAAATCTTTTTATTGTTTAAAACAGTTTCATTCATATAAAAAATATCTTGACAAAACACTAAAATATTGTTTTCTGAAACTATGGTTATATCGCACTTAAACTACGGAGACATTGTATTCGTCTTTCACAGGATGACAAATACCGAATACAAAAAATTGAAAACTGCTGTGTACGATATTTTACAACAACTGTTCCCCAATATGGTCATATTACTCCGCACTTACGTGCCTTCAGTTTATTGAATATATGTGAAAGAAAATTTATAGACATTGTGGGATTTGATTTAACCGTTTTGAAAACAAGAAAACCAAATTATTTAATAAAATACAAACGCGTACTGTAATTCACAATAGAGATCTTAGACAAATTGAAAATAAAGTTTGTATTCCCTGTTACAAAAAATGCATTTTTTCAATCTTCCTTTTCATTCATAGCAGCATATATTATTAATAATTTGTCAATCCAATATCACATGTCGGTGTCAACGGTTAAATCTAAATTAAAAGAAGACATAATTTTATCTAGATTAGAAAATTTTAATGTACTAATGTTCTAAATTAAAAGGTTTTTTTTTATTTGTTTTCATTTCATATTATAAATGTATATTTTTTACACGGGAAGTAAAGTAACATCGTTGATACTCTTCCGTTTGGAAAAATGTCACGTCTGTACTTGTACTGCTTGTTTTTTTTTCAATAAACGTATTGTGAATGTTTTATTTTAATGCTCCCCATTGTTTATGTTTTTTATTTTCCAATTAACCGGTCTCTGCAAACAGAGACAAAATACATACAACCTGCGTAAGTTATTCCTTATTAGTTTGTTTCGTATTTTTTTACGACAAAAAAATAGGCGAGTCCATTAAATTAAAAAAAAAAACTATACTAAAGAACTTGTTCAAAACGAATTCCTCCAGCATCAATACATATTAGACAACTTTTCATCATCTTATTTATTGAAACACAGATTTCTCCCTCAGAATATTACAGTGTTCCTCTATTCTATGCCTTCATTCATCCCGCGTCGCAACTGGTGTACTACATTTTTTCTCTTTCAAAAATCGAAATGACCAGGAATCATGTAAGGTGATCGAGGTGGTATGCTACTGGCCCTACACCCTACACCGATGGGTATTATTTTCGTCCAGCCATTAACAAACTTGCCGACCATAATGAGCAGGTGCCCTGTCAATTTGAATCCATCAAGGATCTCCTAAATTCAGAGGTAAAAAGGTCTAACGCATTATCTATTAGTTGATGGAGATCATTTTCAAGAAACTGATAAAATAGAACGGAATTTAGCCTAAAAAAAGTCCCGCAAATGGTATTGTGGTTCTCCGAACTAAACGTTAAAACTAAATTCATATTAAAACGATGGGGGACGTATTTCATGGGAGTTCTCGGTGACCATACGTGAAGATTATAATAATTAACTACAAAATTGTATTTTCTTATTTTCTTTTAGCTGTAATTTTGTTTGTATTTATCGCACATTTTAATACGACATATGAATAAATTCCTTATTAATAGTACTAATAAATGGTACCACGGTACCAATATGGTTCCATTTGAAAAAATTGAGTTTGACCCGAAAAACCATTTTGTTGATTTTTTATTTGCTCATAAATCACGTAATTTAGTATTTTTGACGGGATTTCGATTTTTCTAGCATTACACGGGTCATTTAGATCGGAACCGTCATGGCACACTTATCTGGAAAACTGAAAATTATATTATAAAAAATATTGACATTTGAAATGTCACTTATTTGGTATCGTTGGATTCAGAAAATTATGCAGAATTTAAAAATGTAATAATACACAAGATGTTGTATTTAAAAGTCGAAAGTTAGTGTCACTTCCGGCGAAACCGGAAGTGAAAAAAAATCACCTGTATGTCAAAAAGTGCCGCTTATTATGTATATAGGATATCCCAAATGTCAATCAATTATCTTCAAAACTAAAGGATGATCCTGTTACAGCCGGTATACTTTCTACACGTTATACAAACTATTGTGAGAAAAATTTGTTTTAATTCGAAAAAAATTGCAAAATTATTACAAAATATAAAATAATATTTTGTCTGTACGTTAGTGTTTTGTTCAATTGTTTTACGTACTTCTAAATTAGTATATACGATTCTGAGTTTTGAAGGATTTACCCCTTAAGAAATCCTTTGCTAGGTCGTTCAACTCACGCGTATAACAGAATCTGTTGAGTTTTATTAAAATAAATTTGGTGGCAAATTATCCTCATGGGACGCTCACTGGGCGGCTCTAAGGACCGTTCCCATAATTTAATAAATGTTAGTTACTTGTGTTACTTAAGTTAATTGAAAAAGGTGCATATATATCTGATGTATTTGTAGGAGAGGCAAAAGTAATAGTAGATACCTACATAATTATTTTGTTTTAATTGAAAAATATACAAAGAAGCAAGCATCTAGTGATTTATAAACAAGAGGAATAATTTAATTTATTAAAATAAGTAATATTTTGAGAAAAATAATAAAATAAATAAATAAATAAAAGAAAATTATAATAAAGGAGAACTTACGACGCTGGTCATTTGGCAACTATCTCATTAACACAATCTTTGACAGCTGACAGAAGATATTTTTAACACGGTTTTATTAGCTTCACCTGTATGTTTGTGAGTTTGTTTGTAACCGACTCTTTGGACTCGATTTTGACCCACTTTAAACGGACAGATTTAATTGAAACTTTGTACACTTGCGAAGAACCGGTAACAATACAATAATTTGATAAGTTTATCATTATCCTGATCAGGATCGCCAGAATTAAATAATTTCCTTTCCTCACGTATCCTCTTGTGTGAGAGCAAGTGGCTTATTACTGTTAGTACATTCCGTGATTCTCAGTTCGTTCGTTGGCCGAGCGAGTTAAGGCGCAAGTCTTAGTCGACGCGAAACGACGGACTCCTCGGGGTGAGTTCAAATCCCGTCTATGGCTGAAAAAAAATATTTTTTTTTCAGAAGTATCTGTTGGATCGTAATATGTTATAATATCAGCATCAATAAGCAATATAAATATAGTTTAAAAAAACTAAAAAGCACGCTTTCATAGCACATCAAACTAAAAAGTAAAAATAAATGTAGTTTAAAAAAACTAAAAACACGCTTTTAAAGCACATCAAACTAAAAAGTAAAAATAATTATTAATATAAACTGAAAACAATAATGAACGAAAAATACTAGTATTATTGTAAAAAAAGCGTGGGGCGCTTTGTGCCATATTTTTCGTATATCGAGCAACCCACGCTTTTTTTCACAATAATACTAGTATTTTTTCGTTCATTATTGTTTTCAGTTTATATTAATAATTATTTTTCACTTTTTAGTTTGATGTGCTTTAAAAGCGTGTTTTTTAGTTTTTTAAACTATATTTATTTTATGAAAAGAGGAGTGACCATTAATTGCCAACGTCACAATCAGCAATTTTAGAAAATCCGGTATTTCTACAATTTATCATTTATTCTAAATTTATCAAAGTTGTAATAAGTGATTCCAATTCTAAGCTCAAGCTATTGTCATGTGAGAAAACTATTAAGAGCATATAAATTATATAAGAAACATTTTCTAATTTTTAATTTTTTTTTGTTTAAAGTAATTTTAACAATTTAGATTCCTGTAACGAGAGAAAAATAATTAGGTGTTATATCGTAACTAAATTTCTGGTTTCCATGCACCAGTTTTACAAACAAATGTTTCAAGAAGTCATATTAACCGATGAATAATTAGCAAATTAAAAATTTTTAACTAAAACCGTTTATGAGAAAAGAAAGTGGATATAAATTTCTGTCCACTTTTTACGGGTTTGTGGCTTGGTAGTTGGTAAAAACACATTATGGTTTTAGATAAATTAACTTAATAAATATAGTTTAAAAAAACTAAAAAACACGCTTTTAAAGCACATCAAACTAAAAAAGTGAAAAATAATTATTAATATAAACTGAAAACAATAATGAACGAAAAATACTAGTATTATTGTGAAAAAAGCGTGGGGCGCTTGTGCCATATTTTTTCGTATATCGAGCAACCCACGCCTTTTTCACAATAATACTAGTATTTTCCGTTCATTATTGTTTTCAGTTTATATTAATAATTATTTTTCACTTTTTAGTTTGATGTGCTTTAAAAGCGTGTTTTTTAGTTTTTTTAAACTATATTTATTTTTCACTTTTTAGTTTGATGTGCTATGAAAGCGTGTTTTGTAGTTTTTTTAAACTATATTTATTTTTCACTTTTTAGTTTGATGTGCTATGAAAGCGTGTTTTTTAGTTGTTTTAAACTATATTTATATTGCTTATTGATGCTGATATTATAACATATTACGATCCAACAGATATTTCTGAAAAAAAAAATATTTTTTTATTTCAGCCGTGGGATTTGAACTCACGCCCGAGGAGTCTGTCGTTTCGCGTCGACTGCCTTAGCCCGCTCGACCACCGCGACCTAGCTGACAATCGCGGAATGTACTTACATATTAAGCCTTTGCTTTCACGCAGAGGATACGTGAGGAAAGGACTGGCGAACCTGATCAGGATAATGATATAAACTTATCAAATTATTGTATTGCTACCGGTTCTTCGTAAGTGTACAAAGTTTCAATTAAATCTGTCCGTTTAAAGTGGGTCAAAATCGAGTCCAAAGAGTCGATTACAAACAAACAAACAAACAAACAAACAAACAAACATACAAGTGAAGCTAATAAAAGCGTGTTAAAAAATCTTTTTGGCTTCTCGTTATGGCGTTAAAATTACGCTACTTATTTCTGATCACTCTATTTAGATGGAAATTATAATGTATATTATGTTATGATAAATTAACCTCAAATATTTAAAATATTAATTATTAACCCTTTGACAGAGAACATTTATTAATTAGCAAATAAATAAATACCCTTCACTTGTACACGTGATTGTGTAAAAGTAGGTTTTAAATTGATTAATATATTTTTTCAAAGTTCAGATGATTTATGCAAACTTAGACCGGACATCGTGTTTGTGTAGGCCACAGGATATGCCATTTTGTATTGAAGTAAGTTTGCCACTCAATTAATATAAATCTTATATGGTATATTATTTTATTAATAATTAATTATACAGGGCACCTACCGCATAAGTCGTGCAGCAGTTGGAATAGTCTATAACTGAATCGGCAAGATTTTTTCTTCCGTTTGTACTTAAGTTTTGGATTTTTTTTCTGTTCCTAAAATTTATTATCATGCGAGAACAAGCCCAAATATCAATGTTTTCTCCTCAAATAAAATTTTAGATTGTTAGAAAGAAACCAAATGGATTTTTGCTCCTGCTGTTGTCGACGTAATTGTTTTTATTGAACATAAAAATAGTGTGAAATAGGACAGAAGTTTAACCGTTTAGCTTTAGCTTTATTACTTCAATAATCGTTCATTCTTGCAGAATTGTTGCGCCACATTTCATCAGAAAATTATAATCGACTTAAACGAGTCATTTACAAAGCACTTGAAACAGTGGTGCATTGAAGAAATCTTTTCCACCATGTTAGAAATATATTAAAGTAAATGAAGTGGGCATTTCTGTCGCGGGTTTAATGTGGAGGTTGCTCATTTGTATTTGTTGGCTCTTCATTTTCTTCAACAATCGAATTGATTCACTCGTAGATGGTGGCGGTGATTATTTTCTCTAAGATATTACCTGGCAATTTGTTTATTTTCGATAGAATTTTCAATGTAGCCCTCAGCCACTGTTTGGCTCTTTCACCTTTCATGACATTACAGTACTCCTTTGTCCGATTCCTGAATCGGCTAATATTGCTGACGCTGACAACCTTTAAAGTAATGGCCAATATAAACTGAGAAATTTGGTAATTTTAAAACGTACAGGCTATATGGGAGGTCATTTTACCAAAAGCGTTAATCCCTATTGTCTGTACAGAACATTTACCACTATTGTTGTCACAAAAAAAACAGCCTTTCTTAACCCTTAACTGCGCAAAATTTTTATTTCTGATAAAAAATGTGGTATATGTAATTTTTGACACTGAGTAAGGAAAAAATACTTAAAAAATTCTATCTCCAAAATTTGTTGAAATATTTTTGAATTTTTGAGCTGTAGCTTATGTGCTACATTTAACATTAAGGCCATTTATGAGTAGTAGCAATTCTGCTATATTTGACACAGCTTTCACATAAATAGTTTGAATAGTTAATATAAAAAAACATCAATATACAAAAAATATATTTATTGACAATTTTTATTTTTATTTAAGCATAATGCGGCACTACATTTTCACATTTTATGAAAGAAAATCCCGTACATTTGGGATATTTACATCTTTGGCGGGTGTCCATGTATACCGGCCAATGAGACGTTTCATCCCTCCTAACATCTTTTGGAGGAATGCACGGCATTGAGGAGCTCTTCTTTTTGCAAGCTCCTTCACTATGTCTGATTTTCTTCCCCTCTGTGATGAATGTTGAGTACCTATTAAACACAGAGAAGAGCCAACTCATTTCTAAAATCGGCTAAACGCATTGTTCCCTCTTCTTGGGCCCTTCTTTTATAAAGCAATCATGCATTTACCATGGTAACATCTATAAAATGGTAAAAAAGGCGAAAATACCATTTTTTTGATTTGATTTTAATGTGATAACGGTCAATTAGAGAATCGAGAAAATCCACACCCCTCATATGACGATTATATTCGCGGACTAAATTGGGACAGTCAACATCAACCCGTGCGTTTTAGGACTCATACCTTTTTACCTTTGTAATTGGTTGAGCTCCACAAAATATTGACAATAGAGAAACTACTTTATTGTCTTTCCATATTACATACGAAATGGGGATACCATCCATTTCGGTTACGTATTCGTAGGACGTACCCCTTCTAACCTTTTGAAGGTCCTTGTCAACTGGTGCTGGGCAATTGGGGATTCTGTTTCTTCTGATCGTACCGAGTAGATACCTCGTTTAGCTAGATGAGAAAGTAAGGGCACGGTGGTGTAATAGTTGTTAAAATAATTCTTATTAGAAGGTATGTTTCTTAGTAATCTGACTACTATATTTGCACTTGAGCCCAGATCTTCTTCAGAATCTAGTCTGTTGCGTTCATGGTTCTCTTGTCCAGTGTAAATCTTGAAATTATAAGAAAATGCTGAAATCCCAGACAATACAAAGAGAGACTAATTAATTTGGAAGAAGTATATTAATAGTAAGAATATATAAATGTTATATTCATATAAATAATAAAGAAAAGGAAGAGAAATAAGAAGTATTGGTAGAAGGTGAAAATAATAAAGGAAGACACGAATAGGATTGACGTTTAAGAAATTGATTACGAAGGAGGTAAATGTTTAATCTAACAGTATAAGGAAAAATAAATAAACATGTATTTAATTTTATTAAAAATTGCATTGATAAATTAAAAGTATTGAACATTAAGTGGATATAATAGTTGTATTAAACAAGTTAGCTGGTTTCTACAGGGAAGTAAGAAAAATGCATTTTGTTATCTGGTTAATTAGTTATTTTGTGGTAGTTGAAAAATAATATTAGTTGTCAAAAACACTCTATGACTAATCCTTTGACGTAAAGTCAAAAGCGCAGAGGTTTATTTTTCCAGTAACATACTGAGTAATTAACTATATTTTTTTAGATAACGATGAATTATTCATGTGGTAATAAGCCCAAAAAAAAAAATCAAAATAAATTTGTTAAATTGAAAACTTTTGTGTTCCTTTATTATTTTGTCAAGTAAAATTATTTATGTTTAAACCAAATTAAAGTTGGAACCTACGGAAACCTTGTGAGTGGAGAGTGAAGAGAAAATAAGATTTAAGTAAGAAGTAAGTATCGTTTTTAAGTTTACTCTGATCGTGTCACAAATCGAAAAGAGATAATCTATTTTAGCATATTATATGTATTTATAAATCTAGATTTTAGGTTTCAATATACATATAAATAAATGAATACCTTTTACTTCGCACTAAAAGGAATTAATAATTGCTTTTTACCTAAATCTCTTTTTTAATGTACCTATCGGTGATAGTTGCAAATAATGATTCGTATATTTATAAACTGCAACAAACCACACAGCTAACTTTAAAGCGAAATAAGCAATAAAACCCAAGTTGCACCCTCTTGATAGTTTTTAATCCTAGACAAGGAAAATCTCATTTAAAAATAAAGCCCTTGTGCAGTCTTGGTCTACTCAAGGTATCAGGTGCATATAAAAAGCTAGACCAGCACTTTATGGGGATGAAGAACGAGGTCTCTTGCACAAGGGGCTGCGAGTCCGTCAAACCAGAATGCACATCACCATAGTTACACGCACCAACTGTCTCACTTTAGACAAACCTGCGTTCACATGCAGACCTCTCCGTCTCTTTTTCATGTACGTCTACGACGAAGATGTCGGTTATTTTCGAAGGTGTTATAAATGGGATAGAGAATGGGGGACACGCTTTGGCAGGCTCGGACTAGCGGATTGTGATGATGTAATAAATACTTGATGCGGTTGGCATATAACATAACATATCTCTCTTAAATATAAGATTCGCATCTAACAAATAAAACATTTGAACTAAGTGTCATTTCTACAATGTCAATAAATACTTATTATGAACCGAGAGTCAAAATTCAATATATGCATTTTTCTTTAATGTCAAATATATCTAATTTGGTTTATTTAGTTAATTATTAATTTGCAAAATATCTTATTGTCCCAGTTCCCCTCTAACTAAATTACCACAATATTATCGAAATTTTGAATATGAAATTTGATTGATTCCAATTAGTAGTTTTTTTTTGAGTTTATGCGGGTACTTAGTACTCACAGAACGACGAATATACCGATTTAAATTACGAACGTTTAATGAACATTAGTGGAAAATAGATTCAGGATGTTAATTGATCAATTAAAATCTTGGAGTGTACAAAGAACCAGAATACTATACGGAGATTCCTAAATAAGTCGTGTCGTACAACTTTAACATAATCAAAGTTTTTCAAAGTACTTTCTTCACTTAATACTAAGAAATATGTCGTTTCATTTTTCTTTTGAAATAAATTCGAGGATCTCATTCCATGTTGAAAAGCGTCGAACTTTTAGCTGTTTCTTTACCAAAAGATATAATCCAAAACCATACGGTGGCGGATCTAGAGGATCTGGACTATATGAGCAATACGTAACTGAACG
>JANEYF010003589.1:0-24370 GCA_029963845.1 Rhamnusium bicolor
ATATAAAATACTTATTGAAAAGAAAAAATAAATTCTTTTTTCTAAGTTTTCATTTGGCAAACCATAATTTACGTTCGCGATTAGCCAGTCAAATATACCGCCTGTGCCTGAACTGACCGCCTGCACTTGTGTTTTGCTTGCACTTCGTAACTGCTTACCACTGAAAATACTTTCTGCACCGACCGCCTGCCGTAATACCGCCTTAAGCATTAGTGCCTAGAGTCATTAACTTACTGTAACTACCAGTAATAGTAGCTGCCATAACTATGCTTTATTTCGAATCACCGCTTGCTTGCTTTTGTAGATGCTGATAGTAAACATTTGATAGTAATACCGTAGTAATAGTTTCCGTAACTTAGCTGTACTTGATATAACTGATCACCGCTTTTGCATTACATAACCTTTTGCTTTGTTTTCCTTGGTTGCTTACTTGTAATATTGGTTAATATTTACGTTTGCATTATAACATAACTGTTGTGTATATATATTTTTTCTATTCTTTTGTGAAGCAGTCTTAAATAAATAGAGTAAGTGAAGTTGAACTTCTGCCTTTTATTTAAAGCAACAATATAAGTAAGTAAATCTGCTTGTACACCGAGAATCATTATCGGCAAGGAAGGTGAAGTTGTCCATTGCTACGCAAACGACAACTACACACAGACCGCCTGGTATTCCGTTTCTTCACTGAGTTACCCTAGCTTCTATCACACCGCTGATAGAATAAAGTGGTGTTTCTAAACTGTAAAATAGCAACTGGCGCTCGAGACCGTTACCGAAATAAAAAATTTCAAAGTACCGCTGCTATACTGAAGAATGCCAGTGACACGTTACACACGTAACACAAGAGTTACATTTCGTATGTCACACCTCACGAAAAAATTCATTCAAGTTTCACTTACAATTTTTCGGTAATGGTTTGTTCGATTTGAAATGAAACTCCTTTTCTAATAGGACAGTTTATGATATTGTTACGCCACTGGACTGTGCAGACTGGTTAGATTAGGCTGGAATTGTACACGAACGGCCGGGAATATTCTGGAGTGCTCTAGACCGGGAGAATGGATGTATAAATAAGACGCACGGTGGGCCGAGATTTAATCTTAAGTCGAACGTGAACGAGTAAAGAAGAAATAAGAAAGAGACTTATAAGTGTTCAGTTGTGATTATAGTTAAGACATTAATTAATCTATTGTTATTAATTGTTAATTAGTCAAATAAAGTAGTGAGTAAGTATTACCTGGACTTTCAATCAACGAATCTACGAGTATAGGTGTCTGTGTGGATAGCAAACACGTAACAATATGTATTCATACATTCATTCATAATTAAATTGTTTGATCCTCGTATTACCGCGCGCAACACATACCTCTCTTAGTGCAGCAGAGATTTATTCAGTATCTTACTGACTGCCACTACTTTTACCGAGGTATGCTAAGTAGTGGAAGACGTTTGAAACGTGTTGAACTTATTCTTGGTTAGTTACTGAATTTGGAGACTTGGCAGTCACGTCGGATGATCATTAGAACTTAACAGGTTTTAGCAATTTGAGCTAAACTCTTGATGTTAGTGGCTATTTTATCGTGCCTGTCTCGCTGCCATCGGAATCCGGTTCAAATGTTTGCTAATAGCACATGTTTGTAGCATGATGGGCTGGGCGCTTGCTATTGGTTAATATTTACTGAACTAACTACGCCGCACAGGAATCCAGAAGAGACGTGACGGCGTATTAGAAACCAGATTAACCAAAAGACATTGATCTCAGTGACGTCATACCATATTTCGAAATTAATAGGGTCAGGATACCACGTCAGGGTACAGTGGTCCGAAATAAATAAAAAGTTGACAAAATTCAAATGTTATACAGCTTCCACATTCCAAGAGTACATTAGGGTATATCCCAGGTAATATTTCCCGGAATATCAACCCCTTTGTTCGAGAAATCTACCTGCGGTGACTTCTCAAACATGAATAATTATTAAATTACGATTTTACTTCATTTTGTTAGCAGATTTCAATGTGTGACTGTGCTTCAAATATTTGTGCTTTTGGTTTGTAATTTTCACAAGAAAACTTGAAGGCAAGTACTTTATTTACATATCAAATATTTCCAGAAATTTTATTTTGAAGCACCTGATTTTATTATTTTTTACAAATGTAATTTCCGTGGCATTTTGTAACTTCTATTAGACCTAAAGAGAGTTTGCCATTAAAAGCCACGGAGATTTTCATTCTAAAATATGCTCTGGATATCTCGCTATGCAGCGGTTAAATGCATTTTTGCTCGAAGTGGTTCTATCAGAGAAAAATCGCGTTTTTCTTTATTTCGATACAGGGCGCTTCAAGTTAGTTTCAAACCAAATTAAAATAGTGTCGTTGCCGTCAGTAGCATGGCAAACGCTATACTATGCAGACCAAAAACTTTGCACCTGTAGTATTTATTGAAGAGATTTCATCGTCTCACCCTAAACTACCCTAGCTTAAGTAACCACCAAATTTTAATTTTTTATTTTAGAATGCCTACAAGAAGAGAACTGTTTGACATTTTGTCGGAAAAATCTGACAAAATTCGTATAGCACAAAAGCATAGTATACAAAACAATCCATAATGAAATTCCTATCGGCACCAAAAGTTCGCACATCCTACGTGTGCAAGTAGTCCGCCATATTACTGGGCTATTTTGGGTGTGGCTTGTTAGCTTGTTTAGTTGTCAGCTTATGGTGGTAGTAACCAGGTGTTGTTGTGTTTATCAATCCAGCGATATTTTAGAAATGAATTTCCAGATATATGTTTGCGGATATTTAATGAGAAAATGTTTATCCTTTTATTTATGTCCAGTGTGTCTGATTTATACCAATCAACGTAAGGAACTTTGATGACACAAGTTTATTTTGTCACTTTAAAGCCTACAAAAATTAAAATTCAGATATATTTGGAAATTTATGTATGCCAAATAATAATTTTGTTTTGTTTATTTCCAATTTAGAAAATTTTTTCCATAATACATTTGAAGGAATCATTGTAAAAAAATATTAATCAGGTCATTATAATTTAGAAAACTATACCATTTAAGCATCCGTGCGGTAATTGTCCATATGAATATATTTTAAAACTGTATAGTAGGGTACAATTATTGTTTACTCTAAAGTTTGTTAACATAAATTTTAAAATTCTTAATAAAAAAAAATATATGGAAATATCGTTGCTTTCATTCTGATTTAACCGAAGTTTGAATTTTCAGATTAGCTTGTTGATTCCGCGTTGTATTCAATGCGGAAGAAAACCCGAGAGTTAATAAGCTAATCACCAGCTCCGCGAAAGCCTCAGCACCAAGATGAAATTTACAAGTTTATATTTGTCTTATGATTTTTTATTCTGTACTTCTATAGAAAAAAGTCATGATTATATTTCATGAATTTTCAGCAAGAAAATTTCTATCAATTTAGTGTACTATTTATTGATTATGATTTCAAAAATATAGAGGAAACAAAGTTAGAAATAAAATGTAAAAAACATGATTTTCAGCAATAATTTATTTTACCTAACATTTTTTCACAAATATGTACCTATTTGTTAACAGAATACATACGCATTAGCATATATTATGATCACGTCACAACTAATATTCGTTCTACATTTGTGACTGTTTAATTTGAGCTATTTGGTCTATACGTACGTTTGTAGAAGGAAAATGAACATCCCATATGTTAGGAGATCGTGGTAACCAGTTTAACGGAGTATCATGTTCTCAACGAATCCATCTGTTTGTAAACATTTGATGCAAATGTTAGTGGACATTTAAACTAAAGTGTGTAAGTGCTTCTTCATGCATAAACCACATATTCTTTTCTAGTTAAGTGGAAGAACAATTGCCACATACCTTGTGTCGGTGTCATACTAAACTTCGCCATTTATTTTTTGTAATTAAAGAAAAAAACATTTAAATTTGTAAATTGAATTATTACGAAAAATACTAGAGACATTTATTTTTTTTTTCGGTTTCCCGACGCTGGACAGTCCTCCCATCACCTCCGACGCCACACTGGAGTCGCCAATTTCTGCTGTATTACAGAAAAATAAACCATTTCACTGGACATCCGATTTAGAGAACATTCGACAACTGATTATTAACAAACTGATGTTTGACCCTAATCTCAAGTGCGAATTACGTACGGATGCAAGTTCCCTCGGCATTGGTTCTACACTAGTGCAATGCGAAAATGGCATCGTGCGCCCTGTTGCCTATTATAGCAGACATACAACTCATTGTGAATCTCGGTATCATTCATATGACCTTGAGACTCTTGCACTGGTAGACTCTATTGAGCATTTTCACGTTTACCTATATGAAATTTATTTTACTGTTGATACTGACTGCAGTGCTGTCCGTGCAATGGCTATGAAGAAACATTCGCACCCTGCGTTGCGCATTGTTGGGTGAAAAAAAATTGCAAGACTATAATTTTACAATTAAATATCGACCTGTGCAAAAGATGAGACACTTAGACTTTTTGAGCCGTAATCCAGTGGAAATTGTGTGCAGTAAAAAGAGCAACAACTTCAAACCAGATAAATTCTGTTAGTACGCTGATATACTACCAGCGGTATGATGCTTTTTGTCAACAAGTGATTAAGAATCCAGATAACCATGTCGACCTTCTGGTCATTGATAATGTGGTTGTGACACGAGGTACATCTCATAGATGTTATGTGCCTGTCACCGCACGATTGTACAATACAGTTGTATCATGACGCATCCTCTCACATTGGATTTGATAAATGTATTGATAAAATGCGTGAAAACTTGTTCTGGCCGAAAATTGGACAATGTCTCAAAAAGTTTATCAAGAAGTGTCGTGCATGTGTTCTCGGCAAATCACATACTGGCCGTAAATCCGGACTGTGGCAAGTTGGAGATAAGCCAAAAGATATTCTGGAAACTTGGCATATCGACCACGCTGGTCCTTTGCTAAATTCTCAAGGATGCACTCAAATCCTTGTAATCATTGGCACGTTTTCAAAATACTGTAAGTTGCAACTCATCGCAAGGAAGACTACAGAAGATTCAATCGCGGCTCTATTACTCGTGTTTGAAGAACTGCCTTTACATCATTAATGTTTCGAAGGATCAAAACATCCAGCTACATCACATTGCAACTGGTATGCCACGCGGAAGTGGACAGGTAGAAAAAGTTATATGTGCCATGTTTAATTTGCTGTCGGCTACTCTTATGGCTAACAACGAGAAGACATGGGTATCCGTATTACTTGAAATCGAGAATAACATTAATGTTACAGTATACGGAATAACTGGTCTTGCACCAACTGTCTTACAAATGGGGACAAACCCGAGATTGCCAGCAATCGAATATTGTTTAAAGAATACGCCGACAGATCATATATTGATCCGAAAGAAGCTGTCATAGAAGCACGGTCATGAATGGAAACCAGCACAAATAAGCAAGCTAAACAATTCAATCTTACTCATTACGCAGCCAACCTTTTCTCCCTTGGCGACAAAGTTGCTGTAGAAGACATTCAATAGTGGAGGCAAACTTAAACCTTATATCCTTACATTGTTCGGACGATTTTGCCTAATGAACGGTATGGTCTTTTTAAAAAAGGAAACCAGATTGACAGTTGCCGCTCATGAGCAACTGAGGCGGTAGCCGCCAGTTGACGAATAAGTAAAAAAAGAAAAGCAAAAAAAATGATGTCAAGGTGAAGTAAAAGCTGTGGGAGTTCCACGTAGAAAAACAAACAATACAGGAGAATCGTTTAATAATTTACATTAAAATAAAATACGGGAGTACCGTGCATTCTCTAGAGATCAGCAATTGAAAAGACGCGGGACTCCCGCGAAGGTCAATGTTGTGGTATTCTCACAGAAATAGATGACCACCGAAATATAAGCAAGTTTAATATTCATTATTGTAGATCAAGGTTAATATATGAAGACAAGTAATATTGTGGTAGTCCGATATAAACGAATAATTGCTAAATCAGATGAAATATGAGTTCTATTATGATTTTCAGTCTTACATAAACAAAACATTTGAAATGAAATTACATCAAGAAATATGAGCACTATGTTGTCACATAAAGATCTCTATAATATGTATTAAATGATAATTTACATTAAGGCTGGTGCTACGGCAGCCAGTTCGTTGTTTTGGTTATTATTCCAGGTGTTTTGGTACTTTAATCCCGGTGCGAGGTCGCCCCGCTGCAGGACTGCTGTATTAACAACACATCCCTCCACCCTTCAGGGGCCTTCTGTACTACCGATTATATCAACCGGTTTTTGGGCGTTCGCGCTTAATTCGATGATGACCGAGTCAGTGGCGCCAGCCTAGATGTGCATTAACTACAGAAATCAGTCGATACTTACTTCTGTCAATTAATTAACTAACGCATGCAATAAACTTATGCTAAAGTGATTTTTTAGTTTTATTTGAGGTAGATAACTTCTTAAACGCGTTAAGTCGTATTTTAAATTTAATATAACAAAATGGACACCTTTTTTTTGTAAAAATTTGTAAAATTCGAAGTGGATTTTTAATTGAAAACACCGGTTTTAGATACTAGAATTAATATGTAAAAATTAGTTAATTATTTAATTAAAAACGTTAATATTTTAACTTGAAATCGCTTCAAGTACAAGCATATCGTGGTAAAAGGTTACTATAGAACTAAATGAGTCAGGCGAATGTTTGACAGGCAAATCCACAAAATTGTTCTATTATGCTTAGAGCTCGGATGGATGTGTCAATTCCCAGTGACAGCTTTTATGCAAACATAATATTATATTGTAAATATCTACTGAAACATTCTCAAACAGAAAAACGCAAATGATCTTAGCTACCAATCATAACTTGCAGGTTTAATTCAAGGCAGGTTGGGGCTTTTGTCTGTTGATTAGCTGTTTCCTGTAAATATTATTCAGTGTATAGTTTAGTCCACCATTGTTAGAAGTCACACCTCTTGGCACCTGCTTTGCAGGTCACTATCAGTCACTAAGACATCAGTGATGTCTGACGGGTAGTAGTACTTACCACCAGAGGGATACACTTATCACTCACAATGTCTGTCTTGCTTAGTCTGCTTTAGGTTTGTTATTAATATTTGTCTTTTCCGTTACTTATGGGCATACAGACGAGAACATAACAAGTTCGAAACCGGTCTAGTATGGAATTGATAAATGATCTTAGCTACCAAACGAGACTTGCAGGTTTAATTCAACGCAGGTTAGGGCTTTTGTCCGCTGAGTAGTTGTTTGAGAATAAAGTTCCAAGTCCGTATATACAATAGGGGATGAGATATTCAAATTATACTTCCTTCAACCCCAATTTTCATCGTTTTCGTATGGGAGATATTTTCCCAAATTCCATGGGGACGAAGTAGCGAGTAAACAGCTAGTTACATATAAGTAGAGACGGGATTTAGGTAATAGATACGAAAAAATAATATTTAGATTTGTAATATTTGCGCAATGTTTAGCCGAGCTCATCCAGATTTTAATACTTATCGGCTAAGTGTTTCACAATATTATACCTATAAATTATAACTTATATGCAACTGCTTATTTACGGCGCCCCACCCATGATAATAAATTCAAGAAATCAGCTTTAGGCATAACTATTTTATTTAACGTTCAATAGTTTTTTCTTTTCGTATTCGGATTCTTTAGAAAAAGTGTAGTTTTTAGTTTCTTTTTAATATAAAGCTATCTAAAAAATTGATTAATCGTTTTCTTTTACAAAAAAAGTTACTTATTGGAGTGTGCATGAATTTTTAACTAATTCTTGCTTTTAAGTTATTACCAATATGTTCTATTTTTGTTGACGAGATTTTTTAAATGTGTTTTTAATGATGAGGTGGTATTTTTCTACAATGCATTTTTTTGTGATTAGTCCAATATCACTCGAGTGATCATTTATTTATTATGGACAATAAAGAGTATTATTATATGTCCTGAGTGGGTTGGAAGCTTTAATGTAAAGATAACACCTACGTAGTTTTCCACGAAACACTAGCACACCATACACTGCAATCGACGCGCGTTTCGCTAACCAAGATGGCATCATCTGGAGATAATTAAAACTAACTATATGCTAATAATGTATCCTATTTATAACTAAACAATTGTCACGGTTCGGTGAACCGTAACCCGTCCCACTAACCAATAAAGCGGGCTATTTGGGATTGGCCCTCTCTCACTATTCATACTATTTCTCCATTTTGCAACTTCCAAGCTTTCAAATGCATCCAGCTGTCTAGTATTTGTTACATTCCTAATTAATCTTAAATTGCCAATACTTATTTTATGGTTGTTCTCAAACGCATGTTGGGCAATGCTAGACTTATCTGTTCTACCCTATTTGAGATGGGCCATATGCTCTTTGAATCTTGTTTGAATTGATCGTCTAGTTTGTCCAACATACTTTTGATTACAGTCCTTACAGCTAAATCGCAAATCAATGACTTTTCGGTTGTTTCAATTTTGTATTTTGGATTGCTTAAAAGTTGTTGTAGTTTATTTCCCGATGAATTAACCACTGTCACATCTATCTTACCAATACCACGGATGAATCGATGATCGAATGGAATTGATGCAAATTTTGGGTTTTTCTCTTTCATTTTGAAAAGAACGAGGAATTTCAAAGCGATTCTTTAAATTTCCGTTTCCTAATTATTTTATCAATTAAACTTACAGATATAGCTACGAGTAATGGATGTTCTGAAAGTTTAATTGATAAAATAATTAGGAAACGAAAGTTTAAAGAGTCGCTTCGAAATTCCTCGACCTTTCAAAATGAAAGAGAAATCCGAAATTTGTATCGATTCCATTCGATCTGCGATTTACCTGTGGTATTGGTAAGATTTTTAAAGATATAGGTATCACAGTGGTTCATTCATCGGGAAATAAATTACAACTTTTAGGCAATCCAAAAAAATTGTAACAAACGAAAAGTCGGGGATTTACGAAGTTAGTTGTAATCAAAAGTATGTTAGAGAAACTAGACGATTAATTCAAACTAGATTCAAAGAGCATATGGCCGTCTCAAATACAGTAGAACAGACAGTCTAGTGTTGCCTAACATATGTTTGAGAACAACTATAAAAAAATAGTAGTAATTTAAGATTAATTAGGAATGAAATAAATACTAGTCAGCTGAATGCATCTGAAAGCTTGGAAATCACAAAGCATAAAACTAGTATGAATAGAGTGACAGGGCCAATTCTAAATAGCCCGCTTTATAGATTAGTGGGTAGAGTTACGGTTCACCGAACCGTGACAATAGTTTAGGTATAAATAGGGTCAATTGTTAGCATAAAGTTAGTTTTAATCATCTCCAGATGATGCCAACTTGGTTGGCGAAACACGCGTAGACTTTAGTATATGATGTTTCGGCGTTTCGTAGAAAACTACTTCAGTATTAGTATTATTATTATTAATATGAGTATATTAGAACCAAATTATAATTCCAATATACCGACTGATCTAAAAACTACCCAATAATTGATATTAAACTACTTATTTCTAACCCCCTGGATGAAAAACTAAGTTTCTATTATTGTCCATTTGAATTTTTCCACAAGGAGCAAATAATGACATGGTGTCACAACCTACCAGACTAAAAAAAGTTAACTACGGAAAAATTCGTTAGTATGGCCGTATCTGTACTGTACTAATAGTGTTCATACATATATGACGGTGGTTAGAAAATCGACTACACCGTGTTTTGGTATTTGCACATTAGGTATATAGGAAAGCTGCTTTTTTTCGAAATTGTACATACATTCGGAGTAGAGAGAAGGACTGGCATCTGCCCTGTGGACTGCATGCTTGGCCGCTGTGACAGTTTCACGACGGTCAGTTATATTGTGTATCTAGGGAAATTCATGAGCTTGACCGAACGCTTCTCTATGTAGTATTTTGAAATTAAAGAACGGGATACAGACCCTTAAGTGAAATAAAAGGTAGGAATGAGAAATCACCAAAACCAGCTGCAAGAAGAAAAAATATAATAGATAAAGAAATGCCATCAGATGAAAAGATCATTCATTCTCATCATGAAATATTCCACCTTGAACAAAGTTCTAAGTGCACTTAAAGAAAGTAAACATTTAAAACAAATTAGGTATCCCCTTCTTGGTAAAAGTTACAAATATGGAAAGAAATGAAAAATAATAACGCTAAACAATTTTTTGCTAATTATTATTTTCTAACTTTTAAAAAACTTATCAGATAAGTGTAACATATATCTTTTTAAACAATTATTTTCCCGACCATTTGCCAAAATGCTGAAACTTGGATTATAAAAAAGATAATATGTATTATGTTCATTTCAAAACTTTAAAACATCCAGACACGTGTTCTACATATTTGTGTTATCAGTGTGGCTCTCAAAAGACCTCGAAAGTAACTGTGAATGTTAGTAAATTCTAATGTAATAAATATTAATTGCTTCAGAGAACGGAATAATTGACATTATATAGTGGAAATTCTTCGTAGGGTTAGAAAAATTTGAAATAAATTAGGTATCCTCTTCTTGGTAGAAATTACAAATATGGAATGGAATGAAAAATAATAACGCTAAACAATTTTTTGCTAATTATTATTTTCTTATCACTTATCACACTTATCACACAAGCTTCAGCGTTTTGCCAAATAGCCGGGAAAATACTTATTGTTTAAAGAGATATATTATGCTATACTTATCTATGATAATTTTTAGTAAAAGTTAGAAAATAATATTAAGAATTTGAATATGATCCTCAAATACGGAAAATGGATTTTAGTTGGGAAAATATAACAGAAAGCGAATCTATAACTTCTAAAAGGTCGTTGATTAAGTGTAATTCATATTAATAGCGTTACGTCTTGAAACCAATAAAAGTCTGTGCCTCGGAGTATATATATTTATTTAACAAATACTGCAACAAGCACTACAATATATCACAAACGTTATTACCACGCAACAACACGTCTTATCTCCTTGGTGGCTGGTACGCGAGAGAGCCTCCGTCTGTCCACTTATTCTGTCTACGCATGTGCGTATTCTTGCCAACTTAACAAATAGTTTTGATTCCTTTGTAAAAAGTGATTATTACTCTTCTTAAGTCGTACTGTAATCCAATTACCTCAAAATACTTTGCATGGTTTGTTGAATGATTTACCAGAATTATTTCACCAAGATATACGGTTTATGCACTCACACATTTTATTTTAAATATCCTCCAACATTTACATCAAAATTCATAAATAGACGGATCGGTAGAGGACATGATACTCCGATAAACTGGTTACCATATTCTCCTGACATAACGCCGTGTGATTATTTCTTACGCGGCGCCTTAAAAACCATAATGTGTCCCACTTCTGTAAATGCAGAAAAACAGTTGTGGAGGTGAGTTCAAAATGTCACAAACTCTTAAATGATGATGCTGATTGTTGAAAACATTGTAGTTCAACATTTTACGCCGAGTAATTAAGGTCTCACGGTGGAAGAGTGTACGTGCGAACTGTGGTACGCACGAATACGTACTTTTACGACATATATACCGATTCAGTCATCGCAGAGTAGCTATAGCTACTCTCCGAAGATATATCTAAAGCTGGCAGTTGGGATTGATCACGCGTAAACGTGCGTATTCGTGCGAACCACAGTTCGTACGTACACGCTTCCACTGTGAGAGAAGCCTTACTTTGTATGCATGTGAACGGGGATCATAATGAACATTTGGTATAATAATAACAACAAGAATAATATATATTTATTTAGATAAATCCAATTTTATAATCAGCTTACTATATGTTAATTACAGACCTATTACCCTTAATGTATTTGAATAAGTTCTTTTTTAAATAAATTTATGTTATGAATTTTCTTTAAATAATTTGGAAGACAATTAAATTTGATCAACTTCCTATCGAATAAACAATTTTTTGTTGCTGTCTTTTTGCTAAAATTAATATGAAAATTATTTCTTGTTCTTGTGTTAATTAGGTACTTGCATAGTAAATAATTTATAAATAGAAACTATTGAAATATAATACAGTATTTCATTAATCTAGAGCTAGTTTAAACAATGAGGCATATCCGTTATTCGTGTACACCTACTACAATTTAATATTACCCTCATAGTTCGATTTTGTGACTTTTGGAGAGTGCTTATATTTACATTAGAGCAATAAAGATCTACAATTACCAACTTGGTATGTGTTACACATGCCATCGCAAATTCGCTGGATCATGGTGGTCAAACAGACATAATTTATACAGACTTGTCTAAAGCATTTGACAGATTAGACCATGGGCTCCTATTACAGAAGTTGTCAGCTTTTGGTCTAAGTCTTGACTTTCTAAGCTTCTTTGAGTCGTATCTGGGCAACAGAACATTAAACGTGAAGTATCATGGGTTTTCATCTATTGAAGTATTAGCGACGTCAGGAGTTCCGCAGGGCTCTGTTTTGGGCCCACTATTATTTATAATCTTCATCAATGATATCTGCCAAGATATACAAAGTAATGTCCTCCTATATGCTGATGATCTAAAATTGTTTGCATCTATTAACTCCGAAGAAGATTGCCATCGATTACAGCATGACCTCTCAAAAATAAATTAATGATGTGAAAATAATAGATTCCCCTTAAATATATCAAAATGTAACGCAATGACTTTTACAAGGAGAAATAACTCGATAAAATGTTCCTACAAAATAGGCAATGAAATAGTTACGAGATGCACTCAATTCAAGGATCTCGGAGTCATCTTTGACTCAAAACTAACCTTTACTGCCCACATAGATCACATAACTGCTAATGCCTACAGAAATCTAGGCTTTATTATGCGAAATTCAAGGCATTTTAAAGATATCTCCACACTTTCTCTCCTGTTCAATGCTTTTGTACGGCCAAAAGTGGAATACGGTGGTATTGTCTGGAACCCACATTACAATATTCATATCCTTAATTTGGAACGGGTTCAGAGAAGGCACGTTAAACATCTTTCATTCAAAGCTGACAGAATTTATCCTTCCAGAGGCACGCCACAATCTGACTTACTAGCCAAATTTAATCTAAATGACTTAGCAACACGTAGGATCTACTTTTCTGTATTGTTCTTACACAAACTATTAACAAGTCAGACTGACTGCCCGGATATTCTTAGTTCCATACATTTCAAAGTTCCATATTCTCAAACTCGCTCACACGACATCTTCTACCTAGCTACACCAAGAGCAAATGTACTAAAATCGTCGCCTATTCACAATATGTGCTCAAATTACTTAAGCTATCAGTCGAACCTTGATATTTTTAATTGTAGTGTTAATAGTATAAAGCAATGTATTTTGAATCGCTTTTAAGTAAACCTCTAGTTCATACCAAACCACTGTTTAATCTATCTTCTCATAAATTATTGCATTCTCTTTTTAGTTTAATAGTAATTATTTATCTGTAAAACATTTAGTATTAAGTCGTTTACTCTGTACTGTGCACATATTTCTTTGTATATTTCCTGCCCTGTAATTGGATGCCTATCTGTCTGGGCAGCTGTATTCATAAAATAAAAAAAAATAAAAATAAAATAAATAATTGACCCACAATATATAAAATGAGGTAGAATAATAGTATTATAAACAGTTATTTTCGGTGAATATGATAAAAATTTATTTTCTTGGCTTTTTTTTTTGTTATATATTTTAGGTGTAATTGATTAACTGATTAAACCTAGGTATTTAATATTTTCAACATTTTCAACAAAGTTACCATTTGAAGTAATTTTTAATTGTTTGCATAAATGAATTATGTAAAATATTACTACCTAAAACTATGCATTTTGATTTATTATGATTCAATGACAGCTTATTGACTAACCATTTTGTTATTTGATTTAGTATTATCAAAATAAATTAAAAGTGTCATCGGCAAAAAAGATGCAAAGAATATTTTTTACCACATTAGTATATAATACATAATAAAAACAATAAAGGGTCAAGACGGCTGTCTTGTGGAACCCCTATATTGTTTCTTATCAGTTTAGAAAGCAATTCATTTATTTTGACAACCTGACACCTATTGGATTAATTATTTTCTATCCACGTTAATATGCAGTATTTAAATCCCATTACTTCTCGACCAATGGTCTCAAATGCACGGCTTAAATCCCGAAATACAGCACAATGTTATTTTTTTATCTAACATACTTTTCCAGTTATCAATAATTACTTGTAAAGCTCTTTCACAACCATGATATTCCCTAAAGCCTGACTGATTAATACTTAAAATATTACGTTGATATACTCCATTAGCTGTTCCCTAACAATATTCTCCATAATTTTTTTCACTACGTGTTAATTGGCCGCAATTGTTCAGCTTTTATGGTATGCTCTACTTTTGGAACAGGGGCAACATTTGAAGTTTAAAGTAAATCGGGAAAAATACTTTTTCTCAAAGACAAATAAAATTCAATAAAGAGTATCCAAGAACTACAAAAGTGGATTTACTGAAATCAAGGTCAATGTCATCTACCCCCCGCGTTGGTTTTTACTGTAAATAACTTTTCTTAGTTAAGATAATGATATTTCTTTAAATTCAGCCATTTCACATTGCATTGTATCTATAAATGAAAAAAATAAAGTTATTTTCACACTGCAAATTTGGAATACTATCAGTAAGACAATACTATTAACAAAATATTATTTAACTTGTTTGCCATAACCCTCCCCCACGTACGTTTCATTATTAATTGTTATTTCATTTAGACTATACCTATTTTTTGAAGAAATTAAATCTTTAAGAGTTCTCTACATTTTTTTATAACTACCTGTATTTGTATCAATTTAGTTCTCGTAATAACTTTTTGCATTTCTTATCTAATTGTAAGCCTGGCCAAGGTGATTAATCCTACAGAGACGTACTGGGTATGCATCATGTCATAATACTTGAATAAGTACAGTAATAAAAACAAAAATATTTTATATATTGTGATGCATGTTTTGTAATATTTCTCTCGAAATGCTGATTTATCCAATATTCGCAAGGGAACATCACAGGCAATTAGCATTAACAGTAAATCAAACATAAACTGAGGTTCCAAAGAAGACACGCCATTTTTTTATTTTTATGCCGGTTACTATTGACATGAATTTTGCAGCCGTATTTATTCCAGCACATTAAGTCTTGATCACAAACTTTACAAATTATTTTACATCCATCATAGAATAAATCCGGAAATTCACGGATAAATTTATTCACTTTATCAGCGTATGGTCGTTTTCTACTCTTTCCGCTCAACATTATTTATTATTTATTAATACTCTATGCATCGACCGACAGATAACAACTCAAGTGTGTCGTGTCATCGTCATCGTAAACAAGCGTGCGATGGCATTGGTATTGCGCCCGACCCTGAATCTACCATCGCTTGGCCAGGCTTACATAACATCAACCAACTTGTTCCTTCAAAATTTATATTGTTCCCAGTTCACTCGTAGATCAGTTTGACACCACTGATCGTTAGCATGGTTTTTTCTTGAATCAATATTTTGATATCATTGTAAACCATGGATTTATATTAATACATGTAATCATTTTTTATTGTAAACCATGGATTTATATTAATACATTAATTATTTTTAAAGGTGCAACTTCATTTAAATGGCTTGTAATATTTTCAAAAAATACATTTGTTACTACATATACATTTGTACATTCATATCTCCAACACTGTTCAATAAGAATATGTGTCAATAAATCATGATCAATCTTAGTTCTTATTCTTCTAGTGTATTTTGTAATATTGTCTTCTCCATTTACTAAATTTACATGGAGTTTTGAATAGTCTGTTATGTGACAATTATTTATTATGTCGGCATTAACAGCATTAAAATTGTTTGTAAAAATTAGATCATTTGGTGTTTTACTTATATTCGTGACTCTGGTGTATGTATCTACTATTTGTTTAAATCCTAACATTGGCACACAATTTTTGAGTTTTATAGAGTACAAATTATCATAGAGTGAGGTCCATAAGTAACGGATAAATTCATTATCTGCGTAATTTACAAGTTATGAGTAAAATCCTGAAATACGTCAATTTTTAATTCTAAAATGACATTTTTTGAGTATAATTTTATACCTCCCCTTCAACCCCCTTGGAGTGACAGCTACCCCTTTAAAATTTTTAAATGGAACTAGGGTGCGTGTGATAGCTCATTTGAAAGAGTTTTTAATTCTCTGACCAGCAATATAAGATTTTTTGAATTTCTCTAATTTTTTTATTGAAAAATGTTACATTTTTAATGTTACTAAGTAAACAAAAGAACATGAAACAGTTTAAATCAAATGTTCAAACTGGGCGCCCGTTGCTTCTTGACATTGCTGAAATTCTTCTAAAATATTTTGTATCGTTTCCGGCGTGATTTGATTAATTTCTTGCCTTATTCTGTCTTTTAAATCATCGACGTTATTTGGTCTGTTGAAGTAGACTTTCGATTTTAAGTAACCCCATAAAAAATAGTCAAGCGGGGTCAAATCGGGAGAACGGGCACTTAATTTCACCGCGTCTACCGATCCACCTATTGGGAAAAACTTGATTCAGATAGGCTCTCACTTCCAATGCAAAATGTGGTATAGCTCCGTCCTGTTGATACCAAATATTTCTATCAATTTCATTAGGGTTGTCATCATCTGGGAAAAGTATTCTTAACTCTGTAACTAAGAAATTATGCAAGAAATTCAAGTAACGCGCGCCAGTTAATGTGCTGTCAAAGAAATATGGTCCGATAATTTGAGAATTTATAATTCCAGCCCAAACGTTAACCTTCTAATGATATAGAGTATTGGCCTCCATCATCCAATGTGGATTTTCTGTACTCCAGTATCTACAGTTCTGTTTCTTGACTGTTCCATTTAAGACGAATGTTGGTTTATCAGAAAAATGAATGTTCTTTACAAATAACGGATCATCGTGGCATCTATTTGCCATGATTTCACAAAATTCCAATCGGCGATCAGGGTCATTGTCGTTAAGTTCTTGAACCAAATTAATTTTATATGGGCGATATTTTTCATTTTTTAGAAGACACAATATGGACGTTTTACTAACATCTTTATCGGGGGCAACTTATCTTGTAGATTTATGTGGATTATCTTGAATATTTAACAACATATCCAATTTCTTTTCGTCGTCTAAAATGCGTTTTCTACCATATTTAGGAAGATCTGTGCCATTTCCAAATTCGCGAAATTTGTTTTCTATTCTACTAACCGTAGACTGAGAAATGCGACGGTCAGGATATTTAATATTGAAGATTTCGTATACCTGCTTCTGCCTTGTTTTATCACCACATCCTAATAATATCAAAATTTCAATTCTTTGGTAACCGAAAGACTCATTGTTAAAATAATGATCAACTTGACAATCAGCGATAAATAACAAGAATCATAAATTTGCACAGATGTAGCAAATAAAGAAATGTAAATGTATAATTTTTTCTGATATGTAAAAAAGAAACCCTTTTTACTTATTTCTTTTTGTTGGGTATTTTGTTACCTGCGTAACAGAAAAACCGATACATTTAAATTGAATGTTATGACACAAAATTAATTAGAAAAGTCAGATTTGACAAATATTTGGTACATGGGCATAAATAACATTTGATTGTATATATTACAAATACATTTTGAAATTTTCAAATTAAATTTTCTTGATGGAAAATATACAAAATTCAAAAAATCTTATATTGCTGAACAGAGAATTAAAAACACTTTCAAATAAGCTATCACGCACATCCTCGTTCCATTTAAAAATTTTAAAGGGGTAGCTGTTACTCCAAGGGAGTTGAAGGAGGAGGTATAAAATTATACTCAAAAAATGTCACTGTAGAATTAAGAATTGACGTGTTTCAGGATTCTACTCATAACTTGTAAATTACGTAGATAATGAATTTATCCGTTACTCACTGTACAACAAATTATTATTAAAATCTCCTACAACTATAATATCTTTGAAATTGTCATTATTTTGAATTACCTGCCTATATATTTTTTCAAATAATATGTTCGTGTTTACCAACCCCCTGAGGAGTTACGAAAGAATGAAAAACATTATGTAGTGACCTAGAGGTTTTAGTTTTTGTATTGTAAATGCAAACATTTTTCTTTTTGGTGAGTCAACGTTTTTCTAATCTTAATAATTGTAAAAATTATAAAATTAAGTTGAATTCTAATTTAGCAACAAATCATTCTGCTGAAGATCCAATTTGTCAATTCCATAATTTTAAGTTAGAACAATTAATATCTAATATCAGTTATGAATAAAAACATTCAGAAAAATTTAAAAATTGGTCACCTAAATGTCCGATCGCTGTTTACCGGATTTGACAGTTTTTCCACCATTGTCTTTGAAAATCATTTTGACATTATGTGTATCTCGGAAACATAGCTGTGTGAAAGTATTCCATCTTAGTCAGTTAATATACCTGGTTTCAATTTTTTTAGAAAATACAGAACTAGTAGAGGTGGTGGAGTTGGCATTCATGTAAGAGATGGGTTTCGGCTCAATGAATACTATTTGATTTTGTTCAAGTAGACGGCATTGAATATCTATGGATGGAACTACAAATTAATACATTCTGCTTATTACTAGGTGTTCTGTACAGGCCACTGACAAATAACTTAAATACTTTTATAGATTTAGTGGATAATATGTTATCATTTGTAACACCTGTATACGACATTATTATTCTTTTGGGAGATTTAAACATTGATCATAATTTTGAAAACTCAGTAGCACAAAGTTTCTTTTCTTATGGTTTTACACGGCTAATAAACGAGCCTACTAGAATAACTTACACTACGCAAAAACTCATTGATGTAATATTTTTTAATAATAATAAACTAGTAAAAAATATGGGACTTTACATGCTGACCTTGTATCTTGTGATCATAGGGTTATGTTTTGTGAACTTTCTCTTCTGCAAGAACCGCAGGAACCGAAATGAATTATTTACAGAGATTTTAGAAACTTTTTGCCGGTTGAATTCTCTCGTGATTTAAACTCGATCACATGGGATGACATATTTTACATTCCTGATATCAACTCCAAATTGGAGTTTTTAAGTGAACACGTTTTAAATTTCAATCGATCTTAAATAATCAATTGAATTCATAGTAAGTATATGAAACTGTTTTGTTCCGTACTAAATAGACTTTATATTTGTTTGGTGACAACATTGTAAAAAATAAATGAAGTAAAACTTTAAAACAACTTAAATATGAAGTTTCTTCTCACCTTCTTTAGGTATTAAGCCACTGTCCTATAAGTTATTTAAAAAGAATTTTAAGTAAACCTCTGCGCCAAAAGGATTAGTCGTAGATTAGTTTTTGAAAAAAATGTTTCGGAATACTCTGATTCCATTCTCAAATTTAGAGGACAATTTTTTTGAAAATATATTGTTTTTATTGTGTATTACAAAAGTTGTGAAATGTCAAACTAAACTTCTATAATCGTTCAAAATTTATTTTATAAATGTCAAAATGACACAGGACACTGTCAAAATGACTAACAGGAGAATATGTCAAAAATTCTCCAGCTGTTCAAATGACACTATAACATTGGTAGTTGTCAAAAATATTTCATCTGTCAAGGTGACACTGACAGTTGTTACTTTCAAAGTTGAATTCCAACTATCAAGACCTGGAGCGCTTACTGATACCCGGAGCGATGTTCTAGGTAAGGTGTGACGTCACCTAATTACGACAAATTATTTCTACCCCGAGAATCTGAATGGTCAGAAAGTAAGAATACAATGTTACCACACTGAAAAAATAAAAAGGACATTTCGGAATAATTATTTTAGTATAAAACATGAAAATTTCTTATTATACAGTAAATATTGTATTATTAAAAAAAAATCGAAAAAAAAACCATGCTTAACTTGTGCCCAGAGTGAATAAAGATTATTTAACAATAGTCCATTGCATTTTACATTTTATTAAATAATGCAATTTTCCGAATAACTATATGGATCGAGATTATTTTATTTTTTTATTCAAAAACTGTTCGATAAAAAAAATAAGAGTACCTAAATGAATCAAACTTTTCAAAGCACATTTTTATAAAATTTGGGTCCGTTAAAAAGTCCGAGTAAAAAAGTAAAATGGGAGTTGATTTCACCCATTTTATCGACAAGGGATGATGAAATATCTTTAGAAACGTAGAAAAACTTCACCAAAATTCACTTTTTTAACTTTTTCCAAATTTGAGAAAAAATAAAAACCTAATTTTAGCCTCCATATTTAGAGAGGCGTAAACACTTTAACAAAGCATAACACTATAACAAAGCATTTTCGGACATACCTCTATAGGGAACCTTTCTTATTTTGAGGTCCTGAATTCAGATTCTAAGATTGTCCAGTTATTCCTGAAACACCCTGTAGAAATCGAGGGACCTCTTTTAAACCCAAAAAATTTCAGTTTGACAGAGCAATTTCTCCTTTTTATCTGTCAGTTTTTTTTATTATTTATTTTCTACTACCTTCTAACCTTTCCTTTTTATATTTTGAAATACGCGTCATGAAGGTTCAAAGGAATAAGTTCATCATACAAGTTTTTTTTTGTTTCGGAAGAAATTATCGAACTACTAGTTCCGATAACATAAACATCGTGTATATAAATTTGTGTGGGATTAAAAAAAGTTCCATAGTGCAGTTTAACGAAATACAAGAATTTTCTTGACTATTTCATTTGCTATTACAAGGTAGAGACTCCACCTTCCAGCTAATCTACTTCACCTCCCCCAAACAAACGCTGATGGCCCTGACTTCGGAAATAGCGTCTTTAAACTGTGGCAGATAATAAAATTTAACAAGAGGCAAAGAAGTTGGACATGGTTGTCTAATTTCAAAATTAAAAGTGTTGGATATTGGATAAACTTTTGAAAATATGTAGACTTCTTTGTAAGTAGACGATCCACTTCTGACTAATTGCGCAATACTGACCACCAAAAAGATTATATCACAAAATATTTATTGTCAGTACAGAGAAATATCCCAACTGTGACCACAATATATTAACGAATTACTTCTGGATAGAGGTAAGTTGGTCTCAAGAATATATTCTAGATTTTCATACAGTTCTTCCAGAGCCACCCTGTTTTCATTTATTATTTAAATGGTATATACTATACTGTCATTAACAAATTTTTTATACGCTTAATGACAATATTAAATACGTATTTTAATGATCGAAAATTCATTTTCACCGAACAGATTTAAACCGTTGTATTCAAGACAAGATAACTCATCATGAGTCTAAATATATTTGAAAAGAAGAAAAAAGTATGACAGGTAAAAACCACTGAAAGAACATTACGAAAATTATGAAATACATTTTTATTTTCTTAATTATTTATTTGTGGCGCAGTATGTGTTTTGTACTTGTTGATTAAGCTGTTCAATGAAAAAAAAAGAATTATTATGTTATTAAATAATAATAATAATATCAGTTGTTGGAAAGTTTTTGGGTAAAACTCCAATTTTTGGAAAAACTAGTTTGTCAACTTGACGACGTTTCGGTAAATTTTTTTACCTTGTTTATAGCACTAAATGATATAAAATTATAAAATATAACAATTTATGAAACACTCCTTCCAACTATAATTACATATAAATAATGTTTCTGCTCTATGTTACCCTGTAAATTTTTGGACAAGCTACAATTTGTTAGAAACGGAGGAAGTCAAAGTAATATAATTTCGATGTTTTAAAGTCAAATCACATTGTGGGTGTTCATTTTTGATTTTTTGTAAGTAAGGTCAGGGGACCTAGCAGATCATTTGTGACGTAACAAAATGGGAATGTGTTATTTTGTGGCACCCTTTACTACGACAACGGTACTTTGACCTTTTTAATACGGTACGGTCTCGAGCACCAGTTCCTGTTTTAAGATGTAAGAACACCACTTTATTTTATTAGCGGTATGATAGAAGCTAGGATAACTCAGTGATGAAACGGAATGTCCAGGAGTCTGTGTGTATGATTGTTGGTTGCATAGTAATGGACAACTTCACCTTCACCTACCGAAAAATGTGATTCTCGGTGTACAAACAGATTTATTACTTATACCTTTGTTTTAAATAAAGGCATACTTCAACTTTACTTACTCTATTTTATTAAAGACTGCTTCACAGCAGAAGAATAAAAAAATAATAATAAATAAACACAACAGTTATATTTTAATGCAACCTAGATACTAAGCTATATTTCAAGTAAGCAACCAAGGAACTAAGCAATAAGTTATGCTAATGCAAAAGAGGTGATCGGTTATATTAAGCACAGCTAAGTTACAGAAACTATGATATTAGTATGCAGAAAATATTCAAATGTTGACTACAGGCATCTATAAAAGCAAGCAAGCGGTGATTCAAAATAAAGCAAAGTTACGGCAGCTACTACTATTGGTATTTACAGCAAGCAGTTAATGAATATAGTAACTAATGCTTAAGACGGTATTACGGCAGGCGGTCGGAGCAGCAGGTATATGAATGGTGAGCGGTTACGGAGTACACGCGTGACACAACAACAGGAGGTCAGTCCAGGAACATGCTGTCTAATCGCGAGAGTGCTATATCTTTAAATTAGCTCCTAAAGTCCCTTATTAGGGTTGAGTGTCTACCTGGGTCGGACGGAACATTGCATTCCGGGGTACTCTGTGAGATTTCAACCTAATATCATGGATTTAAAACCTCTCTTGTGCCGCGACTCGTGTATCTAATAAAGTCATAACCTAAAATCATGGACTTACGACCTTACAGGCATTTAAGAAAACTATGACTGAGTTGGGATTCCAACCTTAGAATCCTATCCTTACGTCTACAATAAATAATGACATCCGAATATTCCCGATGCACGCCGTTGAATAGATAACCCGACTTATATCAATGATTCGCAAAATTTTCCGAATATCTCTGACTTATTCGGAAAAGCAGGTACTTAGGCAAAAAAAATACAGCCGTACATTCGAGCACAAATAGTAAATGACGGAAATAAAAGTAAAAACAGTAAAACAAACGGTCAAAGTAATTCTTACCACTACCTGGTTGAGGTGGAGCACACTGGATATCTGAAACTACGTGCTGCTAAGTTGAGCACTAACTGAAGAAGTATCTGTTTTAATCGGCGCCTTTTAATTTATACTAAAATTCTGGCGAAAATAGTGGAGGGGATATGGGCGATGAGCGAATTTGTCGACTGCTGTACGTGGCAAACGTTATTTAAGCTAGCTCGGCTCATCGTATTTAAACAATTTTCCTGCGTTTATTCATATAAACAAGTGTTTACAAAATATTCCAAGGCTGGGAATCGCTTTCTCATAATTTTAAAACTATATTTCCGAATAGAAATAATTTAAAACGGCCATGTCTAATATTTAAAATAAGTCAACTAATAACTTACCCGGTAAATTATTAAAACAAATAGAAACGCATTTCTTTACTATGAATAAATGATTTCAACTTGGTTTAAAATTAAACTAGATTAAATTAAACTACTATCCTTTTACTTGATTAAGTACAAACACAATAATAGATTCATTCCATTCTATAGATTTATCATTAGGATAATAAAAAAACTAAGATTACTCTGAAAAGAAACCGGTTTGAAACAATTGTGTTTGAGAAATAATTGTTATTTCAAATACTGCATTTGCAAAATAAATTAAACTTTGATTCAAAACGGTTTAAAAAATATTAGCACAAGTTATTGTACACAGGGTGTACCAAAGTGAACGAAAAACTCACTTAGGTCTGATTACAATGGAAAACTATTAACGGAAAAACACTTCGTTACACATTCAATTTTTACCCTCCATTCAGTCCACCTCTGAGAGAATATTTCAACCAAATACCATTCGAAAAAAATGCAGACAAGCTTCATCTTGATGATACCACAAGTCACCTGACGAATAATTTGATCTTCCTCGTTAGGATATAAATTCCTTAATGGTGGAACTAGACCTTAAAAAATGTAAATAACGTTTGACAGTCAATACATCCTTGGACGTATTGACCGATTGAGGATGGATCTAATAATTGGTTGTAAACAACAGATGTACGTTTAATTAAAAATCTACCGATGATGTCATACACAAATCACCCTACATGAGTTCAAGTGTAGTCCAAATCGACGCATTTTAAACTAAAAATTCAGCCCGATGATATTTCTTACAAATTTACCACTAAATTTTTATCGAGTTTGTTTTATAATTTAGCAACGTACTGTATAGACTAAGGGAAAATATTGTTATTGTTAATTGATGTATGTAATGAATCTTTTCAATTAGGAAAAATTATAAATCGAT
>JANEYF010003590.1:0-196292 GCA_029963845.1 Rhamnusium bicolor
TTTTGAGACAAAACCTTCAAATTTGATATACATTCTAGAGGTCAAGGAAGAGGTGGAGTTCGTTGATGAGCAAATCGGTCCCAATGTCTAAAAATATTAGTGACATTCCATCAATATATTTTTTTAGAAACATCAAAATGTGACTTTTAAAACGTCAAAAAATGTGACCTTTTCAAACGTCAAAACTTACTTTTATTATAAACTCCACCATACGTCGAATTTTACTCGGTGAGGAGAGTTCTGATCCCCAAGTAATTGGCAGAGGTTCTTTTCATTTTTTACTGCTTAATAAAATAAAAAATATTTAAATTTTCTTAAAATAAAATTTACATATAAAATTAAATTTAACTTAATTTTTAAGCTAGAGTAAAAATTTCTTTCACTTTATTTTAAAATAAACATAGGTTTGATCCCTACTAACCAAATTTAGAAAACATTAAAATTTTTATATAATTTTTTAAAAAAAATAATTATAAATTTAAACATGCCATCGTTTAATTTTTTTGAAAAATTAAAATACTTATTTTCTAAATAATTTATTAACTATTTCCCCAAATATTTCATTTACTTTATATCCCAAATATTTCCCCAAATATTGCATTAACATAAATATTTCCCCAAATATCTTATCAACTAATATTTCCCCAAATATTTCATTAACCTTAACATTTCCCAATATTTTATTTACTTTACTTTAAAAAAAAAAACTATATTTTCTCACCAAAAATTAAAAAAAATTCAAATCCGGTGAAAAAAATAATTCTTTTTTGTAAATTTAATATGTTTTTTAAAAAGAAATCTTTATTTTCCAATAATTTTTTTTTCGCAAAAAAAATCCATTTATATCTTGTTTAAAATCCCAGTTAACAATATTTTAAATAAGGAAATTTTCTAATGTTTTTCTTTTAATTTTTTAAAATTTTTTTTAATGAGTGAAATTTAAAAAAATGGAAAAACTATTTCTTTACTAAAAAAATATTTTTTTGATTTATTTACCCAATAAATCTATTGATTTTAAACGAAAATTATCAATACTAAAATTTTGAACTTTTTTTTGAAAGATGTCCAATTCAAAGAAATTGAATAATGGAAAGTTTTTAATACAAATTTTCATCTTTTTTTTGTGCCCTTTTACTTTAGTAAAAAGTTTCATTTATTAATTTAAAAAAAAAGGAATTATACAAATAATTATTTCAAGTATTATAAAATTATCAAAATAAAAAAAATGTAAAATTTTTTAATTATTCAATAATTTAATTTTTATACCGAGTGTAACAGGATCATAGTACACCCCCTTTCCTCTTTTAGTTTTGAGGATAATTGAAATTTAAGGTTATCCTATATACATAATAAGTGGCACTTTTTGACATACAAGTGATTTTTTTCACTTCCGGTTTCGCTGGAAATGACTTTTGACTTTTAAATGGAACACCCTGTATATTATTACATTTTTTCAATTCTGCATAATTTTCTGAATCCAACGATACCAAAAAAGTGACATTTCAAACGTCAATATTTTTTATTATATAATTTTTAGTTTTCCATTTGTGTGCCATGACGGTTCCGATTTATTCTAAATGATTCGTGTAGTGCTAGAAAAATCGAAATCCCGTCAAAAATACTAAATTACGTGATATATGAGCAAATAAATTTCATCAAAATGGTTTTGGGGAAAACTCATTTTTTTCAAGTGGAACCACATTGGTACCGTGGTACCATTTATTAGTACTATTAATAAGAAATTTATTCATATGTCGTATTAAAATGTGCGCTAAATACAAACAAAATTACAGCTAAAAGAAAATAAGAAAATATAATTTTGTTCTAATTAAATGTTAAGAAGTAACTAAGGTGGCTTTGAAAACAATGAAATATTTGGCTTGTCATACATTTGTTGGTTACAGGTGTTTTTATTGTCTTTAAAAATTGTTTAAAATTCTTGTTAATTGTGTTCAAAATGCCGCAAATTTATACAAGAGATGAAAAAGTGGACATGTTAATTATTTATGGGGAATGTAGAAAAAATGCCGTTGCGGCTAGACACCTTTATGCCGAACGATATCCTGATAGACAATGTCCAGCGGGAAATTAATTTAATTGACTTGAAAATCAATTCCAAAGTGAGCCCAACAATGATCCCGAAGAAAATTTCATTCTTGACGAAGGAACGGGAAATTAATGTTTTTGGCTCAGTAGAAGTTGATAAGACTCTTTTTTTTTGGGTTTGAATTGGAAATCAGTCACCAAACAGTAAGCCGAATTTTGCACAAATACTACTATAAATCTTTTAAATACCAATTGCACCAGCACTTGTACGAAAATGATTATGAACGTAGGACGGAATATTGCAATTGAATTTTGCAGAATAACGTGCAGCCAAACAATGATTTTATTTTCGAACGAGTCTAGGTTTACAAATTTGGGATTATTTAACCGACAAAATACAAAATATTGGTCACAAGAAAATCAAAATTTATTACGAGAGGGTAACTTTCAAGTGCGGTTCGGTTTCAATGTTTGGCTTGGAATAACCGGTAGTAGAGTCATTGGTCCAATAATATTTGAAGGACCTCTGACTGGTGCCAGATACTTGGGATTTCTGCAAAATGAAATTGAGGACAGTTTAGCTGAATTACCTTTCCATTTACGACAGAAAATGTATGTCCAACAAGATGGCGCTCCTCCCCATAGGATTACCTTCAACGGAAATTTGGAGAAAACATAATTTCGACAAATGGTCCTTGAGGTAGCCTCAAGGTCACCTGATTTAACGCCCCTTGATTTCCTTGTTTGGGGTCATTTAAAAATTATTGTCTACGCAACCGCCGTTACAACCCATGAAGATCTGGAGCTACGAGTAAGATGCGCAATTAATACCATAACGGCCCAGCAATTGACGAACGTTCTTCGAGAAACAGCTATGCGAGTTCAGAAGTGCACTGACGTTAATGTACAGCATCTTGAACAACTGTTGTAATGTTTTGTGTTCATTTTTTGTTTTCTAAAGCCATCTTATGTATAACACGGTAATTAGAACAAAATTGTATTTTCTTATTTTCTTTTAGCTGTAATTTTGTTTGTATTTATCACACATTTTAATACGACATATGAATAAATTCCTTATTGATAGTACTAATAAATGGTACCACGGTATCAATATGGTTCCATTTGAAAAAAAATGAGTTTTCCCCCAAAACCCATTTTGATGAACTTTATTTGCTCATAAATCACGTAATTTAGTATTTTTGCCGGGATTTCGTTTTTTCTAGCATTACACGGGTCATTTAGAATAAATCGGAACCGTCTAAGGCATACTTAAATGGCAAAACCGGAAGTGAAAAAAATCACTTGTATGTCAAAAAGTGCCGCTTATTATGTATATAGGATATCCCAAATTTCAATCAATTATTTTCGAAACTAAAGGAAAAAGTGTGCACCATGATCCTGTTACACCTGGTATATAATTTTCAAAAATTAATAATATGAATTAAATAATTTTATATTTAAATTGATTTTTATAAAATAATATTTTTTGAATATTTTTATATAAAAATTAAATTATTTGTAGTTTAAAAAATATTATGTTTTTCATTGTAAAATTAAAAAATTATTTATAAATAAATACTTAAAAATAAAATTTTATTTCCTTAATATATTCAATATTAAACTCTAATAATAAGCAATTTAAGTTAAAATAACATATTTAAAATTAAAGATAATAATCAAATAATTGTTAAAATAAACTTTTAAATGATTTTTAGATAACTGTAAAAATTTTGAAATTTATGAGAATAAAATGTGTGGAAAATGCATTTTTCTCAGCTTTTTTTGTCAATTCTAATGGGATATTTTCCAATTTTTTTATTTGAAAATCGAAAACTAGGGATAAAAAATAAGGCACTCATCTTCTTATTTTTTTTTCTATTTATTTAAACTGGAAAAAAAATCTAAGTTACTTTCATGACGTCACTAAGCGCAAATTCAAATAGTTATTTTTAGGTATTTCATAACATGTATTTCGTGGAATTGTACCAGATTTGACATTTTACCGTAAACTAATTTTTCACTTGTTTATTATTGTAAAAAATATAACAGATAAGTTATCTGATTTACCTAGCTTCTACAGAACTGTTTTAAATATTTTGTGTGCTTTTAGAATGTTTTAAAAGAAATACACCAAAGAAAATGCTAAAAATAGAGATCACAACAGAATAATATAAGTACCATCTTACCAGAGTCCCTATAAGATTTTAAGCAATTTCCTCATTTTTACTAATGGCCGATTTTTCATTTTCCTACTAAAATTTATTTGCAAACAATTGTAATTGTTTCCATGGAACTTATTTATCAAATAAATATATTTAATGAGAGATGGAAAGATTGACCAAATTGAAATAACTATTTTATAGTGCTATGTAATATATTTTATTCGGTACCAAAATTACAAAATATATATAAATATCTTCAAAATATAAGAATTTCCACTTTCATTCAGTTCAATGAAAAATGCCCCATTCCCATTAAAAAACCAACTGCAAATTCTCTTGTACACTATGGGTATAACACAGTTCAAGAAAACATTTTTTCACTTAAAGGTAATAGACAAAACAACATGTTTAGATGAATATTATTAATATTTGCTGCACACATTTTAGTTAAGTAGTAAAATTCTCGCTACCGTCATTGGATTCCATTTTCTTAACTTAGGAATGACCCGAACGGCTTTTCGGAAATTTGGCAACAACGCTGGAAGTCGTTACCACTGTCAAGTGTAAAATATATACATTTTCAGGCTCCCGATATGCCTAGATTTAGAAAGATTATTTTCTGCGCCGAGTTCCTTATATCTAAATTTGAAAGGAGTTCATGCATACTGGAATGTGAACGAGGAAAAAAATTCTTAAAAAGTATAAACATCACCGCTAGATTGTAGCAACATAGACATGTAATATACTTCAACTAGATTATATATATACATCACTCTTTCTGGTAGACGTCGTATAGCTTTTATTCCTATAATTTATTTTACTTTTAATTTACTCAATTTCACAATTAAAGTATGCTGGGCGCCAACCAAATTAATACATTAACTTGGATTTTAGATTGAAGTACTTTGAACATGAAACACTTATCTCAAAAGAGCAGGTTCTAGGGCATTATAAATTAAATTGAGGCCAAGATTAATACCAAATGATCATAATATAATGATTTCCAACTTTTTACAAAATAATTAACAATCTGTCTCCTTAAATTTACTAATGTTCTGACATTGGTTTTAAATAGAGTTTATCATATACCAAATGATCATATAATGATTTTAACTTTTATAATAATAATTACCAATCTGATTCCTTAAATTTTTTAATGTTCTGACATTGATTTTAAATAGAGTTTATCACATACCAAGTTCCTTATATTTCTAACACTTATACGCAAACAACATTAACTCCGTCTCCTTCGTTCACCCTTGAAGTTTTCCTTTTCTCGTATTCTCCAAACTTCTTATTATTTTCTTAAATTTAAAATTCTCCCCATCTGACATTAATTTTGACATTCACTTTTCCAATATTTAATTTCTTCACAAACCAAAGATTTTCTAAAGGTTTTCTAAAACAATAATTAAATAGCCGGAGACTAACCTTTTATTACTGGACAATAAATATTTTGATTTCCTTATCAATTTTGCATTCAATTATTATTATTTTCAATCTTCTTCCAATTTTATTAATTATCTTCTAATTAGTTATTTATTCTGCTTTAACTTCTTATACTGCACTTTATTTATAAACGCTTTATTTCTTTACTATTGTAGTGTAACTTACCCAGGTCTAAAATAAACCTCTACGTATTTAACATATATAATTTAAAATTTATGTAGAATGCACTGGTTACTGTCACATTATAGGGAGATTTGAGGTAAATAATACACGACATCATATTAGAAACACCTACTTATTTATTAAACAGTAAACGGAAATCAGTCGATAAACGTTTAAATAAAAAAAAAACAATAATACTAAACAGTGCAAAGAGTAAGCAGAAAAAGTGCCGTACTCGACCTTGAATTCACGGGGAAAAGAGCACGGCAGAGAAACCCCGATCTCAATTCAAAACATCGAAAAGATACTGAAACATTTTGAGCTTGATGTATTTTTCCTGTTCTAGTAGTTGCAGTCTCACATTCGCACTTGAAACAAAACTGAAGGTGTTGTGTTAATTAGCCGACTTAGTCGGAAGGTACTAAGGCCTCAGTACTGGAACTCGAAGCTATTGAGTTGAGGGTTTTGAGCAAAAATCAAGGCATAATGCACTACTTAGATGTTTGGTCAAGCACGGGAGAAAATCGTTAGTACGTTCAACAAGGCCCATTCAAATGAAAACTAACAATGTACTGATAACCAGAACAGAAAATTAATTAAAACATTTATTATATCCATCAGTATCCATTCGACGCAAATAAAATACATATTTGAAGTAGTAACAGGAAATAAAAAATAAACAAACACAAAAAAATACTTAGCCGAGCACATAAAATAAAAAAAACTAAACAGTTTGATAAAATACAAATATTGGATGAGACTAACAAACAGCAAAGTATTATTTAAAATTCCTACCTTTGGTAACACTCAGGAACTACACACAAAAACTCAGGACGCCCGTCGCTTACTTACTATCTAAGTTTTTCTCCAGGAATCAACTGTGTATTTTGTTTAACTTGCCGCCCACGCTCTAGTTCGCGGAAACTCTAACTGAAATTAATACAGGGTGGTTCCCTTCACTATACTTGTATTTTTACCCGTTCTTAATCTCTTGTCCTTTTTTTTCTCTCTCTACCAAAAAAACCTTCCCTTCCACTCAAAACTTTTGTTCCTCTCAACAAATTTTTTGTTTTTATAGTTACCCTGGATGACTAAATCAATTGTGCTATACTAGCTGAAATTTATATTTCATGGTTTCCAAACTGACTTCAAGTAACTTATGATAATTGCATGCTTCCTCAAATTTATCACTTTCACTTTTATGTTAATTACAATGTTTTGTTAATTATCTGTATGGTATGTACTTCTATATTATAACGATATAACTTAAATTCTAATAACTATGTTCATTTAATATTTTTTTTATTTCTTGCCTCATGGCTCTCAACACATTTTGTTATTTCTTTACTATAAAATATTTTATGGTTATATCAAACAACAATTTTCAAATTTAACCACAGTATTATTACTAAATTACATTTCATGATATTACTGCTCAAAGTAATTGCCAATTTAGCTGATTTCTTATCTGTCCCTTTTAAACAACTTATTTTTAATGAACCATGAATATTGTGACAATATATATATATATATATATATATATATATATATATATATATATATATATATATATATATATATATATATATATATATATATATATATATATATATATATATATATATATATATATATATATATATATATATATATATATATATATATATATATATATATATATGTTGTTTTTCAGGTTTTCGCGGGTGGTGAATGTTAAATTCGTTTTCCGGGTATACTCCCGCGTAGGTGATAGGCCCCGAGAGGGACCGTGGTTGTCTGAACGACGTTACCAGAAGCCGCAGTAAGCAGTTATCTGTTAGAACCTGAAGATGGCAGATGAGATTCTGCCGAAACGTCGTTCAGACAACCACGGTCCCTCTCGGGGCCTATCACCTACGCGGGAGTATACCCGGAAAACGAATTTAACAATATATATGGGACAATCCGCGTCAACCGGATCAGAGCTACGACCAAAATTAGGAGCAACCAAAAAAATCAACCAAGGACTCATTTTAAAGCTCAGAGCGTCTACTTTCAAATACCGAGTGCGCCTTTGAAAAATCCAATATGGCGGCTCCAATATGGCGGCCGAAAGCCGGAGAAAAATCGAGTGTCCAGCAAAGAAAGCTTGTAAAAATAAAAATTCGCAACTGATCGGGTCATTTCTTGTCTCAAATTGTAGCTGATGGACGCCCCTAAAACGCTGGCGTGGTAGGTTGACAAAATCCAACATGGCGGATATAATATCGCGGTCAAAAATCCAATATGGTGGATGAATTTTTGAAAATTAACCGATTTGTACCAAATTTGGTATACGGGGGTTTTGGGTGTCACTGATCACGAATCCGAGGTCAGATTTGGCAAACTCAAGATGGCGGATCCAAGATGGCGGACGAAATTTTCGAGAATCAACCGATTTGTACCAAATTTGTTATACGGGGATTTTTGGGGTCGCCGATTACGAATCCGAAGTTTGATTTTCAAAATCCAAGATGGCGGACCCAATATAGTGGATTGGGTTGAGTTTCCGCCATATTCGGTCAATCATCTTGATTTAAAAATTTGACCTCAGATTCGTATTCAGAGACTCCAAAAACCCCAGTATACCAAATTTGGTGCAAATCGGTTGTTTTTAAAAAAAATACTGGTTAAGAACATTGTTAAATTTTAATCTGTTGTGTGTCTGATGTCTACATATATGTATATTTTATTGACTTTTAAATTGATTGGTCTTGTAATTGTTATGCCCACAGACGTGGTCTTTAAAAAAAATTTCCTGTTGTGGAATTTCTACATCATTATTTGGCTATTGAGCCCTGAAGAAATTTATATTGAACGAAACGTAGGCAAGGTAGCGTTTTATTTTAACCTATTGTCCTGGTTCCGACAATTTCAACCTGTAGTATATTAATTACTTAATAGGTAATAAAGAAAAACTCATAAGAATCATCATTACTGCACATATGCTTCAGTGATTTCAATACTGTTGAGCAATAACTAATTGATTTTGAGCCATGATGAGCCTCGACCTTCACTCTGTCAAAATTTTTAAATTCTTATCACAGATTTATCAGTGCCGCAAAAACCCCCTTACATAAAATTTGGTGTCAATCGGCTGATTTTCGAAAATATCGCCGCCTTATTAGATCAGCCATCTTATATCCGCCACATTGAATTTGAGAATTTTGGAAATTTGACCTCAGATTCGTGATCGGCGACCTCAAAAACACCCGAATAACAAATTTGGTACAAATCGGACGATTTTCGAAAATTTCGTCCGCCATCTTGGATCCGCCATCTTGAGTTTGGCAAATTTGACCTCGGATTCGTGATCAGTGACCCCCAGAACCCCCAAATACCAAATTTGGTGCAAATCGTATGGTTTTCAAAAATTCGGCCACCATATTGGATCTGCCATGTTGGATTTTGTCAACCTACCACGCCAGCGTTTTAGGGGCGTCCATCAGCTACAATTTGAGACAAGAAATGGCCCGATCGGTTGCGAATTTTTATTTTTACAAGCTTTTCTTGCTGGACACTCGATTTTTCTCCGGCTTCCGGCCGTCATATTGGAGCCGCCGTATTGGATTTTTCAAAGGCGCACTCGGCATTTGAAAGTAGATGCTCTAAGCTTTAAAATGAGCCCTTGGTCGATTTTTTTGGTTGCTCCTAATTTTGGTCGTAGCTCTGATCCGGTTGACGCGGGATTGTCCCATATATATATATATATATATATATATATATATATATATATATATATATATATATATATATATATATATATATTTGTAGTGATGTTTACATTAAATGTAATTATATATTTACACATGTTTTTCATTCTTAATTTAAAATCAACTCCTTTTTTTTAAATTACATTTAAAATCAAACAAATAATTTGAATTAATTTATTTTTATTAAATTTATTTACATGATATATATATATACACATATATACATATAATTTAATCTTCAATTTTTGGTTTTGTTCCAAAGGGGTATTAACGGTTTTACAATCTGACATTTGAAACCTGTCAAGAATTTTTTGAATATATTGTCCTTGACTGATTTTTAATTCATTCTTAGAACGGTTTCGTTCTATTTTCATGCCTAAGCAATATGAAATTGGCCCTAAGTCTTTCATGCAAAAATTATTGTGCAATTCTAATTTTAAAAGCTTAGCTTCCACAAAATCATTATAAAAAAAGAAAGAAATCGTCAACATAAAGAGCTACAATTACAATTGAGGTTTCTGAATTTTTAAAGAAAATGCAGGGTTCGATTTCTGATTGCCTGTAACCTATTTTAAGAAGCACCTTATGAGCTTTTTCATACCACAATCTGGAAGACTGCTTTAGGCCATAAATTGCTTTTTTAAGTAAACATACTTTATTTTCAGATCCAGGTTCTTCGAAACCCTCGGGTTGAGACATATATATTTTTTCATCAATGTCGCCATTAAGGAATGCGGTTTCCACATCTAAATGATCTGCTTCTAAATTTAGTTCTGCAGTCATAGCAAACAATAATCTTAGATTACTAAACCGTATAACAGGTGAAAAAGTTTCGGTATAATCGAGACCATATTTTTGATTAAAACCTTTTGCAACTAACCTAGCTTTATAAGTTACTATGTCACAATTTTGATTTCTTTTAATTTTGAAAACCCACTTATTTTTAACAATATTTCTATCAGGAGGCTTATCAACTAACTCCCAAGCATTATTATTTTTGAATGCATCTAGCTCTCTTTTTATGGCTGACTTCCATTCATTTTTTTCTTACACAAGATAATGCTTCTGAAATATTAACAGGTTCTAAATTACTAGATATACTTAACATAGCAAAATGAGAATCATCCATAACATAATCATCATATATTTTTGGCTTACGTATGTTGCGTTTTGGATACCTATTCGAAACAACATCGCTTGCTTGCATTTCGACCAAGTCACTGGAAGGCTGAAACAGCGGATCGCTTTCATCCAAGTCACTGGAAGGCTCGAACAGCTGATCGCTTTCATCCAAGTCAGTGAAAGGCTGCTGTGGTGACATCTCAGGGTTTGAAACGTCCGAGGCAGTGTATGGAGGTGTTTCTTCCGGATTCAAAATTGTATTGTTTGGTATCTCAATATCGTTTATGTCCTTCTCATCCTTTTCGAGTGGAAATGAGACACTTAGATTAACGGGTTCAGAAATTTTCTGGCAAGGCTCACCAAAATCTTCTTCCAAGAAAACGACATCCCGTGCTATCTGAAGATGATGAGTGGTGGGTTCTATCAACCTATAACCATTAGTAACTTCGGAGTAGCCAACAAAAATGTACTCTTTACTTTTCTCGTCCAACTTCCTCCTTTTGGCATCAGGTATGTGAGCATATGCGCGGCAACCAAAAACTTTCAAGTGCCTTAAATCAACTTTCTTCCCACTCCACCTTTCTTCTGGTGTTGCATCACGAATTTTCTTCGTTGGTGATCTGTTGATTAAGTACACAGCCGTGTTTGCTGCTTCGGCCCACATCCGCTTATGGCATTTAGACTCCACAAGCATAGAACGAACCTTTTCCATTATAGTCCTGTTGTATCTCTCAGCAACTCCGTTTTGCTGGGGGGTATACGGTACTGTGAGTTCATGCTTTATACCACGAGATTTCAGGAAACTATCCAACCGTTGATTACAATATTCACCACCATTGTCTGTTCTCAAGACTTTTATTTTGCTGTCAGTCTGAGTTTCTACATATGCACAGAATTCCTCAAAAATATCTGGAACCTCATCTTTGGACCTCAGGAAATAACAGAATGCCTTTCTTGTGTGATCATCAATGAGCGTGAACATAAATCTGGCACCACTCCATGATTCAATTTCCATAGGTCCTACTAAATCAGAGTGTATCAAAGCAAGTTTTTCTTTAGCCACACCTTTCACTTTGTTGTAAGGAAACGGTTTCCTTGCATGTTTACCTTTAATACAGCTAACACAAAGTACCGGAGTTTCTGAGTTTTCATAGGCCATACCAGTAGCTAGTCCATTTTTTAGAAGATTCATGCTGTAATGGTTGAGGTGACCTAAACGTTTGTGCCACAAGACTTGTGAGTTGGTAGCTTGGGCAACGTTAGCTTGCTCGATTAAAGTGTCAAGCTTGAATAACCCATCAATATTTGAGGCTGAAGCAACCAGTTCTCCCTTAACGTAACAATCTTCTTCATCGAGTATTTTGCATCCGTTAGAGTCAAAAGTTACACAATATCCTTTTGAAACAAGAGAATTAACAGACAGTAAGTTCACTGACAAGTTTGGTACATACTTCACATCCGAAATAATTTTTTCGGTACCACTTGGTTTGAGCACAATGCGTGTATTGCCTGTTCCACCGACATATAGTTTAGAGTCATTGGCTATGCTTATTTCTTGACCCGAACTAACATCCGACACATCGGACAACAGTTCTTTACATCCAGACATATGTGACGAAGCACCACTGTCCACGTACCACACATTACTTTTCATATTAATCCCAAGAGCAGTGATTAGAGCTTTGTCGTTTTTATTTTTATTTTTGGCCGATTTTTCATAGCTACACGATGGCTCCTCCTTTTGATTGTCTTTTCGTTCAGTGCACTTATTTTTATAATGTCCTTTTTGTTTACAATTCCAACACCATGGTGATTTGTTTTTATTTGATTTTTTGATAACAAGAGCAGAATCACCACTTGAATGTCGACCACTTTGCCATCTTTTTATCTTGTAACAGCTTGGTTTTCACAAAATCTGACGTTATTTCAATCCCTGAACTCTCTAACGCCATAACCATAGGTTCATACTCATCTGTGAGGCCTTGCAACAGTATAACACCAAGAAATTCATCATCTATTGGCTTTCCAATGGAGGTGAGCTGCTGCGAAAGTGCCATTACTTCATTTACGTACTCCTCCATAGTGTCAAAGTTTACGAGCTTTATGGAGCATAGACTTCTTAATAAACGTAAACGACGATGAAGTCCCTTATCTTCGTAGGCTTTTCGAGTGCATTCCATGCTTGAGCTGGTGTGGTTGCTTGCATAACATGAGGAAATGTCGATTTATCAAGAGAAAGTATTATTTTTGAGAGTGCCTTCTCTTCACGACGTATTTTCGTAGCTGCATCCGTTGTATCTGTTTCTGGGTAACCTGAAATACTTTGCCAGAGCCCATCATGTTTCAATAAAGCACTCATTTGAAACTTCCAGTCTCTGTAGTTTTTCCCGGCCCTTTAGTTTTTCAACTACTGTTGCGATTCCGGAGCTCGAATCGTTTGCCGCCATTATTTCTTGCACAAGGCACGCCGACGTCAAAGGAAACAAATTGTCCACTGCTTATTTACTGCAACCTGGGCCCATAACCTGTTGCAGGTTGCAGGGTTGATGGCCAATTAAAGCACAACTGTTAAAGTAACTTTTATTTAACAGATAGAACGCAATTTGCACTTGCAAATTGAAATACAATACAGAGAGCAACAACTACACTTGTCATTGATAATTTTTATTACAGACATTACGATCCCTGAAAACTAATGTTACCAACTTCTAAACAATATATAATCTAGTTCAAGAGTAGAGTAAGAGTACACTTGTGATATTGATATTTCAACACTTTCGACGGCCCATCAACGTCGTCCTCGTCATCCAAACGCACAGTAGAGACAGACCAAGCCGAAGGAGATGCTGCCCGATCTGTGGAACTGTCCGGCCCATCTTCATTAAAATATAACGTTTCGGTCGACCAGCTTCTGTAGAAAACATCCCCGACACTGTCTGCTGGCCCATCATCAATCTCTATATCATCATCAAAATAATACTGTGGGGATCTAGGTGCTTCGTTGGTGGTACTATCAGCTTCCATAATTACCTTCGCATATGTAACTTCTTGTGAAATGTGGTGTTAATATTGAGGCTGATTATTTATAAGAAGTCACAATATTTTTGACCTTGTAACCTAAGACGTTTGGTTAGCTACGATTGCATACTACAAATTTACCCACTAGTTGGCGTCGGGGTAGTAAGTGGGGGTATAGTTGTAGGATGAAAGCTACAGCGTTAGTTTAAGAAACATCTAACAGTCACTTCTTGTGAAGCTTCCCAGTGTGTTAGTCGCGTTTAATTAAACTATCCTCAAACTTTTAAAATTTTCATACCGTATTAAAACTTTTAAAAATTTTTTCAAATGAGTGATAAATTATTCGCTTTGTTGGAATTATCTGGAGAAGTGCGAGACGCTCCAGCATCACCTATTACGGATCGATTTGTGGAACTTCCACTTCTTAAGTGGAATTCTACTACTGAGCGAAATGTAAGTGATGTCGAAACGTTAAGTGTCAATCCCGCGATAGATGAAAATAACGATATGGCAATATTATGTATTAACGAGCCGAATGACGATTTTTGGAACAAAATAGATTTCGATTTGTTAATAAATAATAGTGAACATCAAAATGGCGGCGTAACTTTTGAAGTTGTGGCGTCGAGTTCCAAGGCTGACGTCGTGGAACCCGAGGCCAATGTTTCACTAGGTACGCCGCAAATACAGTTAGAAACCGCGGCCGAACAAGTGGTGAGTGAGGCTCAAACCCATAAGATGCAATTACCGCCTCTGGATGTTATTTACGAAGATGTTACGCCTGTGGGTACGCCAACAACAGCACCCCTAAGCCCAGTAATAACCCCTGTGAAACAGAGGAAAAACAGGATCCTTGAGGGGTTATTGCAAAAAGGGTGAAAATGGCGAGTTTGCGACAGCAATAAAAAAAGGTTGTGCAAAAAGGAAACGCGCCGCCCCTGCTGCCGAAAATAAAAAACCACGCCCGACAACAAACAAAAAGTCGCGTGTGATGAATAAATCAGCTACACCGTCGAATAGTGGGGTTAAAAAACCCAAACGCTCAACTACTAGCTCGACGGTAGTCAAATCATCACAAATCGCGACAGGGGCGGGCCCATCAACAACTAATTTCCCAGAGCGGCGAATTTCATCTTGTGTGAGTGATCTTCAGCTGTCTCAAGACCACCAAAAGATATATTTGGTGATGTGCTGTTGATGATTAACGGTTTTGAGATGAGGAAAACTCGTCTTACGAATGCCGTTCAAAAAAAGGGACGAACGGCGTCGCGAATTATCAAAAATTTGCGATTCTGACGTCACTGAAATACGGGGATTAGAGGGCGAGATTAAAAGACTGCAGGATTTACTCGAACAACGTAACAATGTTGCTCGAGTAAATCAACAAAAACTTGTTGATTTTAACTCGACTGCTACACTGCCGTCTGAAGAAAAAAGACCGTAACTGATTGTATTTCGATTTCCGGTTTTTGGCTTTAATTGATTAATTATGTTCTCTATATAAAAATATGGGTTTAGTTCCAAAACATTTTTTTTCCCAAGAAAAAAACAAAATTTGATTTTCGAAAATTGCACTATGTCGTCACTTTAAGAAGTAAAGGTGAAAACAATACGAACAATATTTTTAAACAAAAACATACAAAACCATATTTCTGATATAGAAAGATTTTTAAACATATACGTTAAATACATTTATATTAGCCAAAGTTGTATTAAAGCAAAGCAAGACAGTTTATGTCGATTTTCTCAAACTCTATTTTTTGTCACTTACGGTCTTTTTTCTTAAGGCGGCAGTACTAATGACCGTATTGAATTGGACAAAATAACTAAGAGGCTTGAGTCCATTCGCCAGTTGTTCGGGGGATAATTCCAACATTGTGGTTTATTAATAATTTTTTTTACACACTGGTTTGCTGGTATAGGTATATATTATTTTTTTTTTTTTTTTTGTAATTAATATATTGAATGTAATCTTTTTTTTTTAGTATCATTCTTTCTGTTGCAGTTTTGCACATATTCAATTTTTTTTGTAAATAATTTGCATATATATGTTTAATTGTTCCTTTTTTGCAGAATTTTGCATGTTATACTTTTTCCTAAATTGTAGAATATAATATTAATTGTTCCATTACTTTTTATGTATTGTTTCAACTAAATTTTTCACACATATTGTGTGTTTTTGTAAATTGTAGAATATGCGTTTAATTGCATATTTTCTACCTTGTTTTTATTGCAGTTTTGCACAAATGTGAGTTTTTGTAGAATATAAGATTTATTACATCTTCATCTGTTTATATTGGAATTTTTTTGTATACATTGTAAAATTTTTAATCATAATTGTATATTATTGCAATTTTGCATAAATTGTGTGTTTTTGTAGAATATGTGTTTTATTATTACAAATTTTTCTGTTTTGATTGTAATGGGATTTCGAATACATTGTAAAATCTTGCATGCAAAATATTTTATTGTAATATATGATTCAAAATAAAAGTGAGTGCGTTATTATTTTAAAATGAATAAGGCATACTTAAGTAAAGTAAAACAGTAAAAAATTTAAAATGAATAAGATCTCCTTAAAGTAAAACAGTGACATTAAAATTGTAAACACATACAATTACAAGATAATATAAAAAATGAAAATGGTAAAAATGTTTCATTTTATTTAAAGAATGATCATATTTTTATTAGTTTTACAATTGGTTCTATTCAGATATTTTCAAGTACCATTTTAAAAGTGTAAACACATAAATTTAAAAGATAATAAAAGAATTGAGAAAAAAATAAAGGTAAGTACACGTTTTATTTTACATTATATTTAAAGAATTTTGACCCTATTTTTAATACCTTTACAATTAGTTTTGTTAAGATATTTTCAAGTAACAAAAAATATATAGATTTATTCTTCAGGTTATAAGTTGAAGGGCAAATAACTTTCTAGTTTACGGATATTACACAGTAAAAGTTTAGATGTTTTTTTTTTGATGGGGTTGTAAATTTATACTTTACGTTCAATGTTTTCTATTTGAACGACAATAAGTTTTGATTTAAATATTTAAATAAAACACTCATGATTAGCTGTAAAACCTAATGTCCATAATTTGATTTAAAGATTTAAATAAAACAATCATGATTAACTGAAAAAAATCAAATAGAACATAGTGTCTAGAAAAAAAACGATGGTAATTATTTAACTTGTGATTTATGAGAGTTGATAAAAGATAATTTGATTTAAAAATTTATTACTAATCACTTCCTACACATTTTTTTTAATTGTAGATGAAACGAAAAAAATACTTTTTGAACAAAAAACAATCACATAAATCCCATTTTTTTACAAGTACACTTTTACAAGTGCACTTTTAGCAAAACAAAAAAATTTTCATATCATTGTTTAGTGTAATGGCTAGTTTGTAAATTAATAATAGTAGTAAGTTTGATTTAGATGGTAGAAGGTATTTTCTACGCAGAATACTTCACTGTCATAGATTTTTCTATTGTAACTTAGATGGCACCATGTATTTATACATAGCATACTGCACAATTTGATGTAATGCCCAAGAAGTAGATTACTACACAATTTGAGGTATTGTAAAAGATAAATGATTCATACAGTACACTGCTGAAGATTTCTCTTAAATTCTTCTACTCTGACATAGATGGCAGCACATTCTTTTTCACCCACCGATTAGTCTAAAATTTATCCACAAAATGTTTTACTTATTAATTTAACATAAAACGTTTAGCGTGTATTATGTGTAAGTAAAATATTTTATAATTAAAATAAGTAACAATTTAAATAAATTCATGTATACACTTGACACGTTCTACCGGAAGTATATTATGTTGAAATTTCGGACAACACAAACTTTAAGTGGGCGGCTGGTATCAACTTGTGTTGAAGCGTCAACTTTGCCGTGGAAAGTGCAGGTTCGATACCAGACACAACTGGGAATAATGGGATGGTTGGAGTGCTATTCCCAGCTTTTTTCATTTTTGACCTCTTGACCTTTTGACTTTAAAAAAATTAATCATATCTATATCAATCAATAGTTCTAATTGTATATTTGTTAGTTTTAGCATAGTATCCCACCCCAACCCTGGAGCCGTATAGTACTGAGCGGGTCCAATTTATATTTTTTCAGAGAAATTGTTTTTAAATATAAATCTGAATATTCACCCAAACTACTACAATTAAACGTGTCCCAAACTTTCTCGGCCCTTTCGTAATCCGCGTCCGTTATATTTTCATCATTCAGTATATCGTAAAATTCTTCTTTGGATTGGAATTTTTCTAAACTGCTAACAAAACTGTATGGGAATACACCCTTTCGCCGCATTAAATTAAACTGTTCATCGTTTGGAAAACATTTTTTGGTTTGATGAAATTCACTAACTGGTAAATTGTCCCCCAAATTTTGAAGCGAAGTCGACAAACATTTAAAACTATCGATAAAACGCAATTTTATATATTTTTTACTTGTCTCACCCTTACTATTGATATAATCATGCATATATAAATGTTTAGTAAAAGATATATATTTTTCTTTGTTTTGCGCGAGTACATCGATTCTATCTCCATGTGTGGCGATCTCGCGGATTATTATATGTGTATCGTACATCGCCGAATGTGTAATATAACGGGAATGAAATTTGGTAATTTATAATTTAAATTGCATACTGAGTGAGCGGCGCCAAACCTGACTCTTCCGGTTATGTGAAAGTGGTCCCGCACTTTTACATCACCCTCACTAAAAGGCTTCTCACATATACCACAAACAACTGCATTTGCAAAATTCTCCTTTTCTTCATTTGTGAGAGGAAGCATTGGAACTATTTCCTTTAAATAAGTATTGTACAACTCTCTCACATCAGCCTCAATACGCGAAACAAAAACTGTTACAGCGTCCGACCCGCGATAAATCTGAAACCTCGAAATTGTGTCGTCAAATGATGACTTAATTAAATAGCAAAAAGAATACGCCTCGTGTAAATGTGTTTTATTTGTATAAGACTGTGCGGGCGTGGGTTCACACGTATGCAAGGGTTTTAGAACAGTCTCAAAATCCGCATATACTACGAATGGCACTTTCATTTGTCTTTCAAAGTTTTCAAATTTTAATACGTTTTCAGGGCATTCCTTGCCAAATTTATCGATTCGCGATTGAGTTGAAGGTATTGTTGTATATAAATGGTTGCAATCATGTCTCTGATGTTGCATTAACACTCGCTCACTATTAAAATTTAACAAACAACCATCACAAAAATATTTTCTATGATTATATGCGGAAATCTGACTTGAAACTAATCTAGATAAATCTTTTATCCAGCAGTAGTGAGTGTTAACACATTCATTATTACATCGATGGGTATCACCACAGTCTTCAGAAATTAATAATAAATTTACGTGAATGTGCAATTTTTTCTTAGAGTAGTGTAGAGGTCCAACAACTTCATACATCATTCTATTATTTTTAAATTTAGTTTCTAATCCATACACATTAACGGAAATATTATTCATTTCCTCAAATTTATAAATATCACACAGTTTCATTGGAAAATTCAAACCTTTTAAATTTAATACACGCGAGTAGTGGGGATGTGATGCTGTTTCTGTTTCACACCTCGTTGCAGGATACAATGCTGCAATAATAGCCCAAGCAAAACAATATGCATCCTTATTTTCAACATTAACCACAGCATTCTTGCATGCAACGAATTTTGGTAACTTTATATATGACGATCCGCTCATAGGATTAAACTTGTTAATATTAACTTCAAGGTACACAATTCGCTCGATAGCCCACCCTAAAAAGAGAAATAAATAAATAATACACTTTTACTTGAAGACTGTAAGATATTTTACCTGAGTCACGTTCTTGAAATTCAGTTGTTTGTGTATTCATCACTTTTACAAATATATCATATACCGCACTCAAGTCCGTTGATTGATCAACAATTGTATTAGGTGTATTAAATGATTTGATATCAGAAACATCCTGTGTTTGTATAATATATCTACCAAATGCCTCCATATTCACTTTCACAGACTTATGAATGTTTACCATCTCATCAAGCACGTTTAGAACTTTGTGCTTGATTTCACCAAAAAAATATTACATAATCAGTATGATTATTTTCACTTTGTACTCGATAGCTTATAATTCTACATTTCAAAGCACTGCGAACAACTTGTACACCGTCAATTAGTGGAGCACATGAATTTGTTCTATGTTGTAATGTTCTTCTGTGAGTATGCATCTGATTTGCCGCAATTGTTACATTACAGCACCAACATATATTTAATGCAGCTGTGGATGTGTGAGGCTGATTCGTTTGTACATCTGCAGAGGTTGATGGTATTGAATTAATTTGCGCGTCGCTAGGTTTACATTTTTTTGTCGGTGGGCCATCATCTTTAAACTTTTTTACAAGAACGCATCTGATGGCGTCGCATATTATCACGACGCGTAAAACTAATACCACAAGCACTACAGTTATACATTGTGACTGCCCTCTAAGAGAATTAGTTCAAGAATGAATTTCCATCCAACTCCCTCCTTCATTTATAGTAACACTGTGAACACAACCTTCAAAACCACACGTTAAGAGTGGTAGCATAAGAGGCTGCAACCTTAATACTCCGTATACGTGTACGATCGAGGTCGGAGGAATAGAAAACAGCAAATACAACGGCCTTGAAAAAGCACGCGTACACGTGTGTGCATAAAGTCATCGACATTCAAACTCGCGGGCGCAACAACCTTGAAACATACACTCGTATACGTATATGCTCAAGGACCCTACTCACAAGTCACCTTGAACAAAGTTAGTAATTATATTGGTTTCGTTTTGGAAATCTGTAATGCATGATTTCATTTTATCTAGAATATTATTTTTTTAGGCCTTTTTCAAGTAGATCACGTAGACAAATCGTTTTCATATTCACAGAAACCCTTTCTACTGCTATATCTGAATTGCGTTGTTTTTTTTTGTAGTTTTTTATCTGTGGAAACGTGATAGAAACCCAAATATTTAATTCCTTATATAACCGTACACATTCAGTATTAAATGCAAAAAACAATTTTCAAACAAATCAAATGATTTCTTTATAATGTTAAAATGATCATCGTCTTCTTTTAAATGTAATATTCGGTTAAGGGGTTTTGAAAATTTGGGGAAAGGGTTTTTTGTATAAAAGCTTTTTAATAGACATGTATCAGAAATAAAATTGTTTTGGGTTTCACCATCAGACATCGAAACATCATTAGACATATTTTGAACAGAACCATCATCTTCGAATGTTTTCAAATTTGCTTTTTACAAATCACAGTGGTCATTATTTTTCACCACATGGGTTCGTGTTTACGAAAAGAATTAAAATTGCTGAATAACCTTATACAATCATTTTGTTTACATATTAAGTTGGAATTGTCTCTTAGTAGATGATCATTACGTAGATTCTTTATAAGGTCGTTGACTGACTAACATTTCGGTACATTTAAAACAGGTTAACATAGTGGCTAGAGGTGTATTTAATAGTGTTAATAATTATTGATAGTAGTATAATTTTTAAGTCAATTACGATGATCAATAGTGAAACTTAAAGTTGGCATTTAAAATAAAATTTGATCATTCATTTCTAACATTTAAACAAATGTAAGTATATGATGTAATATACAATTATATCCTATTAATTGTTTTTTACTGTTTTATAAATAACAGAGTATATAGCATTAATAAATAATAATTGTATGACTAGATGCTTATACAGCAACATACTACTGAAAATTGTAATTGACTTTTTGAACCTAGTTAACGAGTCAATAAATCAAAAATAATTGACAGATTATTTACTTTCTACATTTTTAGATGATAATAATAACTTTATATCGGCAATAAGTGTATCAACGGAACCATATTTCTTAGCATCGTGTTTTGTAGTGATCTCATATATACCCTTTTAAATGCACATCCAGGTTGGTTCAGCATGGATAACTGGCTTGAAGAGCATGAAATATTTTAAAAGTCAAATCAACTGCCTTTAAGGCACTATCTACTTTATACAGAATATTGTCTACTGATACAAAACACTGGAATTGACTCCAATTTGTTCCTACAAATATAGGGATTGGTTTTGCTTTAAGACCATACACTACACAATTCGGTCGCCTTTTTTCTAGTGCTGCATCCAAATCTTTAACATCCTGAAAGAAATAAGAAATTAAACAATATTATGATTTTATATGTCATAATAATTTTATATTATGTATTAATTTTGCATATCATGTGTTTCTCATCTTTTTAATTACTGAATTTGCAGTTAACCCTGCAGTGGTCGTGTGGGATACACTTGTATCCTATCAGCGTTCAAATTGCTCATGCTTGACATTTATTGAAGTGCTATAGGAGAGGGTCTAGATACTCTTAAATTGCAGTCTAAGCCCAGGTGCTGACATGCAACTGTTTCCGGTCTTTTTCACAATTAGTATGGAGTTATATGAGATTAGTCAGGCAATTTTTAATCGGTAGGTATACGACTTAAGAATCGTAGACGAGCGATTGGTTTTTTAAAAACAAAAGTAAAAGATTCTTAAGAAAATTTATTTATTTGGATCGTTTATTAACAGTTTACGTTTATGAACAATTTACACACGAACTATGCTAATCAATGTCTAGGACGAAAGAACTCTAAGAGTGCTTGAGGCGCTCTTATTTATAGACTTATCTGGGTATCACTTTTAGCTGACGTAAGGGTTCTATTGTATCATAACTTGCGTACTCTCCATAATTATTGTGAAACCGACTAAGCAATTGTGATTAAACAGTTGCATGTCAGCGCCTGAGCTAACAGTGACGTTTGTGCTGTGCGTATCTAACGAATTTTTCATTAAACAAAAATTTGTAAAGTGTGCGAGAAAGATTTGATGTGCTGGGATAAGCGTGATTGTGGACTTCACGTAAATAGTGTACACCATAATAATAAAAAAAATGGCATGCTTTCGACAACACAGTTTATGTTTGATTTACTATTAATGCTGATTGCCTGTGATGTTCCGCTGCACATACTCGATAAACAACCATTTCGAGAGTTCTGGAATGAATACAATGCCCAGGTGAAATTATCAAGTCGCACAACGTTATGTAACTATCTACCAACTGTACACGTAGACATGGTAAATAATATGAAATGTGAATTAAAAAATACACGGCTGTGGTTATCTGTTGATGAGACAACAGATTGTAAAAAAAAAATCTATTTTAAATGTTATAGTACGAGTACTGGACCCTCTTAAACCGACAGTTCCACTGTTACTAGCTAACAAAAGACTAAGTCAGTGTACTAGCGAAACAATTACCAGGGCGGTGCTGGAGACGTTAGATACATTTGAACTGTAAAAAAGTCAGGTGTTGATGTTTGTGACTGATGGCGCCGTGACAATGCGTTCGGTAGGCCGTTCTTTGCAGGAACAAGGTTGTACGTTTATACATGTTACGTGTAAAGTGCATGCTTTACATCTTGTGGCAGAAACTATTCGAAAAGGTTTTCCAGAGATGGACGCATTAATAGAAAGTACAAAAAAAGTGTTTCTTAAATCTCCTAAACGTCTCCGTGCATTTCATAGCAATTGTCCCGGTATTCCTGATTCACCACAGTTGATTCTTACATGTTGGGGAATATGGTTGCAGGTAGCTTTTTATTATGCTGATTATTTCCAACAAATAAAAGCTGTGATACTATAATTCAATCCAGATGATGCTGCAGCTATTAAGGAAAGCCATACAAAATTCGAAGATATTTCCGTTGAAACAGCTTTAAAAAATATCGCGAAGAACTATAAACCATTACATGAAAGCATACAAAAATTAGAAAACAGTGCGTTGTCGTTAGCGAAGTCACTGCAAATAATGGACGAAGTAAATCTACTGCTACACGCTATAGGTGACGCAACAAATGAGCGCGTTAAAGAAAAGTTCGCAAGTGTGTTAAATAGAGACACCGGTTTTACCAAATTAAAACAAAAATGTGATGGTGCAGCCCCAGATCCGTTAAGTGCGTTCAAAGACTATTTTACGTATGCGTGTATTACATCAGTAGATGTCGAACGGTCGTTTTCAAAATATAAGAATATAGTTTCACCAAAGTGAACATCACTGATGGAGACAACCATAGAAACATACCTGGTCCTGCAAAATGGTTACACATCTTCTCCAGTTTGTGATAAGCAAGCTAGTTCATCAAGCTAGTTAAGAGGGCAAGTTTTACATACATTGTTATAAATTGTAACAGTTTATTGTTTCTGTATTAGTTAATTTCGCGTACGCCACTGTCCCACGGAACATTTTTGACAGCCCTAGTAATAATAAATAAGCCTGGCCAAGCGATGGTAGATTCAGGGTCGGGCGCAATATCAATGCCATCGCGCTCTTGTTTATGATGATGATGACACGACACACTTCAGTTGTTATCTGTCGGTCGATGCATAGAGTACTAATAAATAATATATAATGTTGAGCGTAAAGAGTAGAAAACGACCGTACGCTGATAAAGTGAATAAATTTATCGGTGAATTTCCGGATTTATTCTATGATGGATGTAAAATAATTTGTAAAGTTTGTGATCAAGACTTAATGTGCTGGAATAAATACGGCTGCAAAATTCATGTCGGCATAAAAATAAAAAAAATGGCGTGTCTTCTTTGGAACCTCAGTTTATGTTTGATTTACTGTTAATGCTGATTGCCTGTGATGTTCCCCTGCGCTTATTGGATAAACCAGCATTTCGGGAGTTCTGGAATAAATACAATCCTCAGGTGAATTTACCGAGTCGTTCATCGTTACGTAGATATGTACCAAGTGTTCGTGAAGACATTGTAAATAGGATTAAATGTGCATTAAAAAATACACGGCTGTGGTTATGTGTTGACGAGACGACAGATTGTAAAAAAATTCTATTTTAAATATTATAGTACGTGTACTCGACCCTGTTAAACCAACATTTCCACTTTTACTAGCTAGCAAAAGACTAACTGCGTGTACTGGTGAAACAATTACGCGGGTGGTGTTGAAGACTTTCGAAAAATTTGAACTGTCAACAAGTCAAGTGTTGATGTTTGTGACCGACGGTGCTGTGACAGTGCGTTTGGTGTGCCGTTTTCTTCAAAGAGACGATTGTAGGTTTTTACATGTTACGTGTAAAGGGCATGCGTTCCATCTTGTAGCAAAAACGATTCGATGTTTTCCAGAGGTAGATGCATTAATAGCAAATACAAAAAAAGTATTTCTCAAATCTCCCAAACGGCTTCGAGCATTTCACACACTGTGTCCTGGTATTCCGGAACCACCAGAGCTGATTCTTACACGTTGGGGAACGTGGTTGAAGGCAGCTTTTTATTATGCTGAATATTTTCAACAAATAAAAGCTGCGATACTACAGTTCAACCCTAACGAAGCTGCAGCCATTAAGGAAAGTCCGACAAGCTTTCAAGATGTTTCCCTTGAAACAAATTTAAAAACTATTTATAACAATTATAGAGGACTACACGACGCAATAGAAAAATTGCAAAATACTTCGTTGTCGTTAGTGGAATCGCTGTAAATAGTGGACGACGTAAATACACAGCTACAGACTATAAATGGCGCAAAAAAATAAGCCCGTTATTGAAAAATTCGAGAGTGTATTACGGAAAGATCCTGATTTTACCAAATTAAGACAAATTTGTGATGGTGCATCTACAGCTGCGTTAAGTGAGTTCACAGAGTGTTTTACTTATGCCTGTATTACTTCCGTAGATGTCGAACGGTCTTTTTCAAAATATAAACATATTTTTCCACCACAGCGAACATCGCTTACTGAGACAACTGTAGCAACCTATTTGATGCTACACAGTTATTATAGAAGTGCTCCAGTTTGTGATAACGACAACCAAGCTACTTCATAAATCTACTTAAGAAGGTGAGTTTTGTACATATTTTTATAAAGTGTACCAGTATTAATAAAATTTATTTTATTTATTTATTTATTTATCATTAGTTATCACTTAGATATACAATGTACATGTGTGAACGTCATTTAACAGTATAATAATAATATTCTCAAATAGTGTACCCATGGTGTGAGATAATGGATTAGTTTGAAGGAAAAGGTTTTGATTTTTTTCTCACAATCCTTTATTACTGATTACCGGTTTCGAAGTGCCTAGCATTTCTTCATCAGATCATAAGGACGAATAACAAGATTTGTTAGGTTAGAAAAAACGACGTGTTCCCCAAAATTTATATGCAAAGTTAAATTTAACTTCATTTGGAATAAAAATTATCTCATGAAAAACATCGATCAATTGTCATCATATAGATAAAAACGAATTAATTTAAAACAACCATTTAAACCAATACACGATAAACAAAACATATAGGTGTATATAACGGAAAACAAGAAACACAAAATCTAATAAAAAATCTTTAATAATAATGTGCAGCACTAAGCTTACAAAATATAAGGAAATACATAAAAAAAGAATTTAAAGCGAACGAAATAATACAAAAACATACATCACAATATATAAAATATTTTTGTTTTTATTATTGTACTTATTCAAGTATTATGATATGATGTATACCCAGTACGTCTCTGTAGGATTAATGATCTTGGCCAGGCCTAATAATAAATGCAGCAACTTAAGTGTCACAATCACATTATATTCTAAAAAATAAAAAAATATTTATTACCAAAAGTAAATATATTATATTTTTACCATCAGTAGTGTAATCTTCGTTTTGAAGAAATTCCTTTACAAGTGAATCCCATTTGTTTTTTCGGAGTAACAGTTTAAGAATAGTTTTTGACAAATAAGGCCTTTGAGTGTATAAACAATTTTCTTTCGTTTCATATGAGTAAATGAAATCACTTTAAAGCTGTGAACAAAATCAACAGTATTAAATAAGAGGTTTAAAGCTATTAATCATAAGTATATTTTTTATCCTAAAGAAGGCTTTAACATATAGGAATGTACTCTTTGCAAATTGTAGGTTAAAATAAAGGAAAAACAAGTACTTAGTCATTGAAGTAACTAACCGATACACTTACCAATAAATACCCAGTAGGTTTTCGTAGCGCTGGATATGTGTTAAAGTATTCTGCAATTGTATTATTATTTTGACTGTATAAGAATAACCTTCATTGTACAGTTTTTTCCACTTTGGATGAACTTCAGTAAATGATTCGCTACAATTACTGAGCCATAGTAGGGTATCATCTAGATCTTCATCTTCAATAACATGAGGTTCTGGTTCTGAAATTTAGCATAATTAATATCTATACAGTAATTAAAAAAATATTTTATACACCTTCACATTATTTTGGCCCCGTGTTGGTATCAAGTCAACTTCCCTATAGCTTTCTTAGATGCACTCCAGAGTTTCCCTCTTGCCGCCATTAATTTGCCACCTTGGTATATGGTAAATAATATATTGATGCTTCTTCTTGTATAAATATATTTATACACGAGCTAACTGCTTAAAGCGTTCAGTACTTATCCTATAATAAAACATGCATATAATTTAATTATTCTATACTATTATTTTTTCCTACCTTTTATCTGAGGAATTCTTTAGTTCGTGTTTTATTATTAAGTTGCACAGATGGTTTCTCTGAAACTTTTTTTGCTCCGTAACTTTCTTTAATTATTTTTCCCTCATCAGTACTATCTAATAATTTACGGACAATCTACAAAAAAAAGAAAATCAATACAGTTTTTTCACAGATGCAAAATATTGCAAACTATGAGAACTTATTGCGTAGGTAATTGGAAAATGATTAATTTAAATAGTACATATTAAAGATAATTCAGTTTTGTTAAAATGCTCGCTGATAATACTTTATCCCTGAAGGTCTGGAATGACTTTATGCGGGGAGAGCGTTTCACATTAAGAGACAACGGACACACATCCAATATACTAGTATACTGAGATTAATTTCTCTTTCCGAAAAATCTCAGTTCCTTGACCGGGAATCGAACCGGGGACCCCGAGGTTTCGAGGAGTCATATGATGAAATGTATACATGCATGTATATGTATTATTTTTATTTATTATTATTATTATTATTATTATATACGTAATACCAAACAGTCAATTTTAAACGATTTGATTGTTTTTAAGATCTTGGGATCGGTCTAACAAATTAAAACACTTGAAATTGACAGTTCGTTCAGACCTACTGCCGATCATATATGCATGAGGGCTAGCGAAGACTATAATATAGACAGTCCCCGGCGGGGATACCTATAACCCCAACCGGCCGCGTCTCTAGGTGGCGGATAGGGGAATACCCTCAGTGACACTGGTGTCGCCGGGTAGGTGTGAAATAAAACACCCGTGAACCAACAGGCTTGCACAGAGGGAAACAACCTTTTTAACAAAAAAGTTCCCTGGTGCTTAGTGGTGCGGGCCCAGGACCATAGCCAAAACACAACGAAATGGAAATGGACATGAGCAAGGAAAAGTTTACGGAGCAGGGGAGAGATACCACATTTCCGATCGGGGAAGAGAATAGGAGAGTAGGCTCCACCCGACCGTCAGCCAACGCCTACTCAGTACCCATAGTGGGATGTCAGGCTGTGGAGGATACTAGTACTACTGACAACCTTAACGAGACAAGACAGGCTCTCGATCTCCAGGAAACTGGAGAACATATGGAGATTGGGATCAATCCTATTCCATCAGAAATCTCAATTTCATCAGACCAGGAGCGGGAGCTGTTAAAGTCCCCGTCTCTAAAGGCTGGAGAATTGAGAACTTCAGGGGACGAGGTATCCGAGGAATTGGATGGACTCATCCTTAAGAGGAAACGACTGCGGGGTGCTGCAAGTAAACACCCTTTGCCGTTTACTTAAGAGCCGAATACCATACGAAACCGCCTTAAGCAAAGTGTTGGAGCAGCGGCCAACCGAACAGCAGCCGGAGAGAGGGCAGCAAGCCTCCTCTGAGCAAGCTGTAATCGGTAAGTGTCTGCGCTCCAATGACAGCACACCATGCCAGCGGGCGAAAAAGCCCCCGGGAAGGTGGAGCTGTAAAACCTCTTTTAGGGAAGCTGTTGAGGGGGTCAGAGTGGGCATAATCCATTCCAACATCCAACGGCTACCCTAACTAGCACACAGATGGGAGCACTACAGCAGGCAATAATGCAAGCTGTAGAGGCAATCCCAGACGAGGGTCCTCAGGTGAGGTTCCTAGGCTGCACAAAATGGCCTGGGTGGCTTCTCATCACCTGTGCGGATTGGATGAGCGCCTTGTGGATGGAGAGTGTCACAGAACGCCTCCATCCATGGAAAGGAGCGCATCTGAAATTCGTGCAGGGGCAGGATCTTCCCAAACTTCATATCTGTGTAGCATATATTCCGGATGACGCCAGTAACCCACTGTCTTCCAAGGTAGTGCTGAACAGGCTGAGGAAAATTAACCACGGTCTGAACACCCGGGAGTGGACCGTACTACACCGGGAGGAATCGAGCCCTGGTCAAACATGGACGTTCCCAGTAGATGAAGCGTCCATGATTACACTGGAGGTGCTGAATTTCAGACCCTTCTACGGATTTGAACAAATCCAATTCCGCCCAAAAAATCAGGGAAGGCAAAGAACTCTATGACAAGAAAGCGGTGGCAGGAACGCCCTCAGGGAAAAGTGAACAACAATCGCTTCCCAAGAGGAGCGACAGGAAATATTTGGGAATGGAAAATCCCGGTCTAATAAACCCCATCTGAAAAAGAGTGGAATTAAAGCACCTTCGAAGAAGAGAACGGCGGGGGAACCTAACCCAGTAAAAACCACCTCCAGAAAGAATGAGAAACATTCACCTTCCGGGAGGAGGAAAAAAAGATCCCACTCCCTCTTATCTTCCTTTTAAACCCACAACCTAACACTTACCTAACCCAACCGTTTCTCAACACTTCCACAACTAATACCCTTATCCCGAATACTTATCCTCAAATTAACTACCCAATGACATCTTATATTAGGTGTCTACAGGCGAATCTACAAAAAGCCAGGGCGGCCACATACGACCTCGGTAAAATATTTAAGGAAGAACAAATCGGCATCGCTCTCCTATAGGAACCCTGGACATGTAACAGGCCGAATAAGCGGCCTAGGAAATACTTCTGTCAAGGTAATATAAATCGGCTCTAATGAAAGACCCAGAGCATGTATCTTGATCAGAAATAACATTAACTACTTTGTACTTACAGGTTACTGCACCCAGGACGTTGTAGCCGTCCAGGTATCGATCTCGGAGGGAATGAGGAAGATGGAAATAATCGCCTGCTCAGCCTACTTCTGGGGTGATAGAGTTGCAGACCAACCTCCTATAGCTGCAGTGCGGGATTTAATCGACTACAGCAAAAGGAACAATATCCACCTGGTTATTGGATGTGATGCGAATGCCCACCCTACAGCGTGGGGAAGTACGAAAATTAACCAAAGAGGTGAGTCACTTTTTGAATATTTATTAGGTGAAGGACTAACTGTGAATAACATTGGTTCCTGTCACCAGAAATAGGAACGAGTGATTAGATATCACAATCCGCTCAAATTACTTGAGCAAGATAATCGATTCGAAAGTATCTTCTGAACCCTCGTGTTCAGATCACAAACATATTCTATTCAATAAAGAAGCTAGTCCAAGACCTATGGTGTCATATCGGGATCCGAAGTGGGAAGGGTACAAATATTCCCTCCAGTCTCACCTTCAATCCACTATCACCACAATCAGGAATCGTGATGAGACATAAATTGCGGCGGAACTGATCCGCAACGTAATTTTCTCAGTGAAAACCTCCACTGAAGACAAAAAAAGGACAATAGAGCCGCGTCTTGGTGGAACAAGAATTTGGATAAAATGAGAAAAGGAGGTCGACGCCTCTTGAATTGGGGTAAAGTTTCGGGCGACTGGGATCAATATAGATCCGCTCTAACGGACTATAACAAAGAAATAAGGAAAGCAAGAAAGGGATCTTGAAGGAAATTCTGTGAGAGTATAACTCACCTACCACACAGTACTAGAATCCACAAGATTCTTTCCAGCGAGCGACGTGGGAATTCGGCTCGTTAAGGCGACCGGATGGCTCATATACGGACTCTGGCAAGGAAACCTTACAGCTCCGAGCACGAAACCACTTCCCAGGGTGCTTGAATCCTGATGACCAACAGCTGTCAACATCAGAAGGTCGATTAAAACGACCTAATTAAAATGATTGGCTGACAGCTAAAAAGGTGATCACACTACCGGCAGTTGAGTGTGCCATCAAATCCTTCCAACCATTCAAATCGCCAGGAGAAGACCGAGTTTTTCCAGCTCTACTACAAAATGGACAGGAAATATTGCTCCCATTTCTCATTAAATTATTCAGAGCTAGTCTGGTATGGAACTATATCCCATCCAACTGGTCGGCGGTTAAGGTAGTGTATATACAAAAAATGGATAGGAAAGAACCATGCCCCTAAATTGCTTAGACGAATTAGCCTGATATCTTTTCTGTTGAAAGGCCTGGAGAAAGTGCTGGACAGATATATCAGGGAGAACATCCTGAATCATCATGTCAGACATGAAAATCAACAGAACTAGCACTCAACAACCTAGTCGAGAAGATCACCCAATCCCTTCAAATGAAGGAAATTGCGATGGGAGCCTTTCTCGACATTGAGGGAGCATTTAATAATGCACTGCCCGACTCCTCATATGCAGCAGTGGTGCTGCCAAAGGAATTGAGCCTACCACAGGCGACTGGACTTGTGCTATGCTATCAAACAGAGCCATAACAACGTCTCTCCAGGGAGAAACAGTTAGGTTTAGAGCCACAAGGGGATGCTTACAGGGTGGGGTTCTTTCCCCCTTTTGTGGTCATGTCTTGTGGACGACCTACTGACTATTCTCACACTGTGGAAGGTTGAGGTTTTAGCATATGCAGATGATCTAGTCATACTAGTCAGAGGAAACTCTGGAAGGAGTAATATCGAATACCCTTCAAGAGACACTGGATGCAGTGAGTAACTGGTGTGACAGGGAACAGATGTCTGTAAACCCTCAAAAACAGTAATAGTATCATTCACCCGGAAAAGGAAGCTGGAGGACTTAAGACCTCCCTCCTTAATGGGTGAAACTATTCCATTTGCGGAGAAGGTGAAATATCTAGGAATCGCTCTAGATAGATCACTTAATTGGAACTCCCATCTGGAGAACGTAATCCACAAAGCAAAGCTGTCTTTATGGACATGCCGTCGTATATGTAGCAAATCCTGAGGCATGGATCCCCAACAAATTTACTGGATCTATATCACGGTCATCAGACCAATGATAACATACGGATCCATCGTTTGGTGGCCAAAAGGATCACAACGGGCGGCCAAAGCCAAACTCTCTGGACTGCAGAGATTAGCATGTATGACCGTAACGGGAGCAATTAGCACTACACCATCAGCTGCAATGGAAATCCTCCTGGATTTACCCTCGCTTCATATACATATATTTGGAGAAGAGGCCAGGTGGGCAACCTACACACTGCAACAAGCGGCAATTAATATGCCGCAGACTAGTATCATGGAGCGGAACAGGTTGCTGGATGACTTAGAGAACCACAGCATCCTGGGAATGCCCTCGGATACTATATCTACTATGACCAACTAAGAGCTGACCTAAAACATCCTTTCTCCGGAAAGAAATGAGTGGGATCGTAATAAAGCCAACCTACTGAGGGCAGACAGTTGCTAGTTTACAGACGGCTCAAAACCTTCTGAGGGGACAGGAGCCGGAGTATATAGCTACAGACCAAGGGTGAGGATATCCTCAAGCCTAGGTACTCATGCAACTGTTTTTCAGGCTGAGGTTTATTGAATTGTGTGTGCGAAGGCTGGAATATATACATATTACACGCAGATCGATAAAAATTTTCTCAGATAACCAAGCAACTATAAAAGCTCTTGGCTCCTACCGGTGTAACTAAGATGGCTATCTCAACCTGGGCTGAAATTACAACTCTCCAGTATTGGCAAGAGTTACCAGGATTAGTTCATTCGAGGGCATTTATAAAATACCCTTTCAATGAAGAGCTGAGAAACTTTTAGAGTTAAACAGGGTAAACCTGAAAACTCTAACAAGCCTATATACATGGCACTGCCGACTAAACTATTATCTGCATAAACTCGGCCTAGCGGAAAACGCCGAGTGCCCTCTATGCCTGGAAGATGATGAGAAGGCAGAGCACATCCTATGTACCTGTCCCGCTATGGAGAGGATCCGATTCTCAATATTTGGCAAAGGGCAACTACTGTCAGAGGATCTGGACACATTCTTACACAATAAAGTTATCAGTTTCGTTAAGAGACTGAACAGGGTACCCACTGACCTGGAAAACCTGGAAAAGTCAGGGAATTCTATAAAAAAAGTCAGAGAAAAGTCAAAGAATTTACACATGGAACCTGGAAAATTTGCTTAATTTAATTCAGTTACTTCTGTAAAAACTTTCATTACATTTTTTGTGCCGACCGGTATATCGATCGACACTGCACTTCCACTAATTTATGCCAGCCCATCCTGTATGTCGATCCACATTGATTGCTGAACTCACGAATAATGGTACAGAAAGGGATGACAAGCTACTGTAAGATATTTGCTGGTTGGTATCTGCACTTGCTCATTTGAGTTTAAGCGATTTGAAAAGGAAGAACTCCTAACTTTAAAGGGTTTGACAAAGATGTACCAACGTACATGCGTAATGCGTTGCGGTTATTCGACGATTATTTACTAGAAATGGGCTGAGTGGAACACATTACTGATTCGCAAACGGCGTTAAAGATCCGTTCGAATTGATTCGGTCAATTGTTCCATTTAACTAAAGCGCTGATGTAAGACGGGTCCCGTCTCGAGTCTTAGGGGCAGATCTGCGACACTGCAACCATACTCATAATACGCATCACTATTCTGTGATAGCTAACGAAAGTTAAGCAACGGTTGGCGCGGTCGAGCTTGAAATATTAGTTGCCTTTTTCAAGACTCTAATATACTTTTTGCGAAAAGAATTCAGAAGAGGAGAAATATTAGCCGTCTTTTTCAAGACGCTAATATAAAAAAGATAAATAAAGTCTTCCTCCTGGAGACACATATTTTTCTTATATTCTGTGTGTACTAACCATAACTTCTATTTTTCATTTTACTTTTTCAGATAAGGCTACGCATACCCAGGAGGAGGGTATGGGAAACCACAGAGAAGTGGACGAGGACTCGCAGAGTGGTCGCTCCAGGGCTTCCACCCCATGCAACATGGATTTGGAGATTGTGGACCAAGAGAAGCTGCGCCTAAGGGCTCAAAACAAGGCACTGAGGGCCCAAATAGAAGAAATGAGCCTAAGGATGGCTCAAATGCAATCAAGGATGGACAGGCAGCACGAAGAGCTCCTGAAAGCCATCCAGGGGGCCCAAGTCGGACCCACGAAGCCCGCTAATAAGAAAAGGAGGAAAGCAAACTCCGACAGTGAAGAAGAGGAGCCCAAACAGGCCAGGACCAAGGAGGCCCGGACTGTTGAAGGCACCAGGGCCCCAGAAGATAGTACGAGCCGGCAGGAGGACCGCAATCCAGGACTGGCCCCAATGGAACCAGCCAAGACGCCCAAGATACCGCCAGTCGTCCTTAGGAAAAAGGATACGTGGACGGTGGTAAGCAGACGTTTGCGCGAGGCAAACGTCAACTTCAAAAAGGCCCGCGTCGTTGGTGAAGGCATCTCCATCGACCCATCAACGAGTGAAGATTATAGGAAGATGACAAAAATCTTCCCACAGGAGAAAAGGGAGTACCACACCTACGCGTTCCCTGAAGAGAGGCTCCTGAGGGTAGTGATACGCGACATCCCTAGTGGCGGAAGCTGCGAAGAGATAAAAAAGACCTGGAAGACCAGGGCTTCTCGCCGAGCTCTGTTCAGCGGATGACGTCGAGGAGGACCAAGATGGAGATCCCACTAGTACTGGTCCAAGTATTACTGGACCAGGAGAAGATCCTGGAGTTAACGAGGTGCTGCTACCTAGTAGTCCGCACCGAAAGACAAAGGGCGCAACAGAGCGTCACCCAGTGCCACCGATGCCAGCGCTTCAGCCACGCACAGGGTAGGTGCACCTCACAGGCCAAGTGCGTGAAGTGCGGCGAGGCCCATCGGACAGCGGACTGCAAAAAGAAGCAGGACGTCCCTAGTGAGGTGCGCAAACTGCCAGGGAGCGCACCCGGCCAGGTATAAAGGATGCACCAAATATCCCAAGAAGCCCGTGGGCCCCCAGAAGCAGGCTCCAAGGACCCAACAGCCACCGAGGGAGGCCAAAAGACCCGCCACCAGCGGGCTGAGCTACGCAAGGGTAGCTCAAGGTAACGCAGGGCCGAACGCCGGTCCTGCCAGGCAACAACGGAGACCCGTGGAGGCCCAAAACCTCACCGCGGTGCTCAAACAGATGCAGCAAATGTGCTCAGCAATAAGCGCATTTTTTGTACAGATGCCAGGCTTTACTAATCTGTAATGTCTCTTCAGGTAAAGCCAAACTTCCTGCAGTTCGCCTCATGGAACGTTAACGGGCTACAAGGAAGAAAACTTGAAGTGGAGGAACCCCTAACCCGGTACGACATAGACGTGTTGGCACTACAGGAAACGAAGATGACGCCGCTGAAGCCAGCCAACTTCCCTGGCTACCATGTCTACAGGAAGGACTACGCTGGACCAAGGCAGACGAGAGGAGTAGCCCTGCTGGTAAAGAAGTCGATCGACCACCATCCAATCGTGCTGCCGGACATGGAAAACCTGGAAGCCACCGCCGTAGTAGTGTCAACGGCACGAAATGGCGACATCCAAATGGTATCCTGTTATCAGCCACCTCGAAGCCGGATCATGGACACGGACCTGGATGCAATATTCCAGGACCGGACTTAGGTGCTTGCCATAGGGGACCTGAACGCCAAGTCACAGGAATGGAACAGCAGAGTCACCAACACTCTAGGACGAGATCTGCTGAGGTTCCTGGGACGACACGCTGGCAACATGCAGGCACTAGGACCGGACGAGCCGACGCACGACAATGGGATCCACCGACCGGACGTGCTGGACATCGCTATAATGAAGGACCAGAAAAATATCAAGAAGGCCCAAAAAAAAAGAAACACAAGAGGAACCAAGGAGAAGGCCGATTCGGGGGGGGGGGGGGGGAGAAAAGGGCACAGCACGGCGGCGCCCCCCCGGGGGGGGGGCGGCCCACCCCCCCCCCCCCGGAGAGCAAGCTGCCCTCCAGGAACACCGTCAAGAAGGATGGTAGCGTCACCTGGAATCGCTGGACCCACAGGACAGGAGCATCTGGAACACCCAGCGTGCTCTGGAACAGGCCGAAACCGATGCCCCGATTCCACGGAGAGAATGGGATTGTCTACACTCGCCAGGAAAAAGCCTAAGCATTCACGGACAGCTTGGAACTGCAGTGTAGGGAAAACCAACTCGATGATGAGGACGAGGTTGATGACGTGAAACACAGAGTGCGTCGGATGCTCCGCATGCCAGACAATGATCACATCCGTCCGACCACTCCAGAGGAGGTCAAGAAGATTCTAAGGAGCCTGAAGCCGAGGAAAGCTCCTGGATATGACAAAATCGGAAACATCGCCCTCAAGAAACTACCCAGGAAAGGGGTGGCAGCCCTGGTGAACATCACCAATGGGATCTTGAGGCTCAGATACTTCCCGGACAGGTGGAAGAAGGCCGACGTCATAGTCATCCCGAAACCAGGTAAGGAACTAATCTTTCCCTCCTCTTACAGGCCCAACAGCCTGCTCTCCGCTGTGAGCAAGGTAGCCGAGCGCGTCATCTTGAGAAGAATAGAAGAAGAAACCGAAGAGCTCCAAATCATCCTGGATGAACAGTTCGCGTACAGGACAGGACATGTCGGAACCCAAGTACTCAGGATCACCGAAGAACTCACCAAAGGTTTTAACCAAAGACAGGTCACGGCGGCACTACTCCTGGACGTTGCGAAGGCTTTCGACAGGGTCTAGCATGATGGTCTACTAGCTAAAATGATGAGTATGGGCTATCCCATTGCACTCGTCAAACTAGTTAGATCATACCTGCACGGGAGACAGATGGGAGTGAAGATCAGGGATAGCGTATCCACGTATCGACCGATGGAAGCCGGAGGCTCTGTGCCGTCACCTCACCTGTTCGCTGTCTTCACCTCTGATCTCCCAAGGACCGAAGGCACCGCTATGGCACTCTACGCGGACGACACGGCCCTCACGGCCAGATCCTGGAGAGCAAGAACAGCCACCAGAAGACTCCAAGAGGCAGCCTCTCTTCTGGAAGAATGGTTCATCAAATGGAAAGTCGCAGTCAACGCGGAGAAAAGCCAGACGATTCTCTTCAGGAAAGTACGCAAGGAAACTCCCACAGGACACGTTTCCATGTTCGGCGAGGACATCCAATGGCACGATTCCGTCAAGTACCTTGGCGTAATCATGGACAAAGGCCTGACATGGAGACAGAACACCGAAGCCATCGTGGTAAAGGCCAAGCGGACGAGAGCTCTCATCTACCCAATGGTAGGGAACCAGAGCAGGCTCAGTCTGAGGAACAACCTTCTGCTAGTCAAAGCACTCATCAGACCACAGCTGACCTACGCCTCCGTAGCATGGGGATACCAAGCGAAGACCTATCTGAAGAAGATCCAAGCCGTGGAAAACGTGGCCATTAGGACAGCGGTGGGTGCACCATGGTACGTTAGAAACGCTGACATCTTCAGGGATCTGGAGTACACACCAGTCACCGAAATCATCCGGGATAGAGCGAAGAAACTGTACATCTTAGCCGAGGAGCATAGGAACCCGCTGATCAGGGAGGCCACCTCCTATGATCCGGGCGACGCATCGAGACAAGAAGCCGAAGGTACAGTTACTGGACAACGGGTAAGTATAACTAATTCTTTCCTTACAGATGTACCAGCCCACGGAAGAGACATGACGCAACCAACCACCTTCCCACAGACCTTGTGGGCACTGGTCAGTGAACCGACCAGTGTCCGTTGTCCACCTGGCTCCGTGAAGGACGAAAGTGCTAAGAAACCACTTAGGCCGTCACAGTTGAACTTTCTAGACTTTCTAGAATTAATTAAAGGAAAAGGAATAAAACAACATTCACGTTTCTTTCTGCATTACAAACTGAAACATTTATTTTTATATCAGACAAAGACAACTATAAAATATGTTGTGTGTCATTTACCACTAGATGGAGCAATCCATCTTAGTACCTAAATTTGAATATTATTTTTAGAGTATTTTGCATTTACAACACCCCCACTCAAAAAAACTCCTAAAAATTATTCACCCATAATACCTAAACTTCCTAAATATACATGATGTCTCTCACAACTCAATGCCTTGGTCAACAAATCAGCCGGCATTTCATCGGTACGCAAATAATCCGCTCGAATTAAATTATTAAAAATTGTATCTCGCACAAAATGTCTTATATCGATGTGCTTGGACCGTTTGTGATATGTGGCATTTTTGGACAGACACAATGCACTTCGGTTATCATTAAATATCTGAATACATTCATTTTTACCTGTTAGTTCATGAATTAAATTTTTTAAATAAACAGCCTCCTTAGTGGCTTCAGACAAAGCCATGTATTCAGCTTCCATACTCGATAATGCTACTGTCTTTTGTTTAACGCTTTCAAAGGAAATAACAGATCCATTTAATTTAAAGACATATCCCGTATATGATTTTCTGTCTAAGGAGTTGCCACCCCAGTCGGCATCTACATAGCCTTGAATATCTGAATTTTCTTTTGAAAAACGCAAACTGTGCCTTTTTGTACCTGCAAGATATCGTAATACTCTTTTAGCATATTTCCAATGTGTCTCAGTAAAACGATTATTAAATTGGCTTAAATAGCTCACACTAAAAGCAATATCAGGTCTTGTAAGTACAGCCAGGTACATCAAACTACCTATCAATTGTTGATAAGGTACATCAACCTTTTTTCCTTCCATTGACATATCTAACTTACTATCTAAAGATGTTTTCACAGATTTGCAATCACTCATATTAAACTTGTCGAGTAACTGGTTAATGTACATTTCTTGACTTAATCGAATAACCTTTCTCGATTTGTCAATGTCAACCTGCATGCCTAAACATTGCTTTATCATACCTAAATCTTTTACATCAAATTCAGAACTTAAATAGTTTTTTAAAGACTCAGTTTCTCCCTTGTTATTCGAAAAAATAAAGAAATCGTCTACATAAAGTGCTATAACTGTCAGAGACTTATCATTTCTTTTTATAAATAAACAAGGTTCTAGATTCGATTTTTTATATCCAATGTTCAATAGAACATCATTAACCCTATCATTCCAGGCTCGTGACGCCTGTTTAAGTCCATAAATGGCCTTATTCAAGTTTAATACCTTATTTTTATCTGAAACAGAACAATTGAAACATTCAGGTTGTTCCATGTATACAGTTTCTTGTAAAATGCCATTTAAAAAAGCAGTTTTTACATCAAGGTGAGAAATATCTAAATCTAAACCAACAGACAATGAAAAAAGTAAGCGTAATGTAGAATGACGCACCACTGGAGAAAACGTCTCATCAAAGTCTATTCCAGGCCTCTGCGTAAAGCCATTCGCAACTAAACGCGCACATCTGACATTTCCCGCACTGTCAATTTTATTTTTAAACACCCACTTATTCTTGACACTTGCAGCCCCCTCTGGAAGATCCATTAACGTCCAGACTTGGTTGTGCTCAAACGATTGAATTTCATCTTCGATGGCACGCTTCCACTGTTCTGAGTCCTCCCCAATTATAGCTTCATTTACTGTAATTGGTTCACTTAATCCACTCTGACTTGCACAGTAAAAACTCACAAAATCTTCAAATTCCTTCTTTTTTTGGTGCTCTGCTTGATCTTCTGATCTCCGCATCTTCTGTCACAATGTTTCTGATCACATAATCTTTGTCGCTCGAGTCAGTTTCTTCTTCGTCAGAAATTTCGACATATAACAACTCTCGACTCTCGCTTTCTTCCCCCACTGAAACTTGCAGCTCTGATTCTGAGGTTTTTGTCCTTTCAGGATTAATTTCGATTTTTATTTCTCTCCCAGCCTCTTCCAAAACGTTAACATCTCTGCTAATTACAATATCTCGAGTTTTGGGGTTATACAATCTGTATCCCTTGGTATTTTCACTGTATCCCACTAAAATCATTTTTTCTGATTTTTTGTCCCACTTATATCTGGTCTGTTTTGGTATACATATGTACCATCGTATCACTTCTAAATATCCTGAGATATTCGAGATTAGGCTTCTTGCCTGACCATACTTCAAATGGTGTTTGGTTTTGTAAACCGGCTGCTATGGAACGGTTATACAAATACACAGTCGTATTCACAGCTTCCCGCCAAAACTTCTTATCTAAATTACTGTCAAATAAGAGACATCTGGCCCGTTCAATCACTGTCCGGTTCATCCGCTCTGAGTTACCATTTTGTTGAGGGGTATAGGCATTGGTGGTTTGATGTGTGATTCCAAACTTTTATAAAACATTACAAAACTCTCCACCTCCATCTGATCTTAAAATTTTAATGTGGGTACCTTGCTGTTTTTCTACCATAGCTTTAAATTCTTTAAACTTGTCAAAAGTTTCGCTTTTATTCTTCAAAAAATATACACTTGTCATTTTACTGAAATCATCCTTAAAAATCACAAAATATCGAGAACCTCCTAAAGACGTGACCTCCATAGGGCCACATAAATCAGTATGAATAAGTTCAAGTACAGCGCTTGCCCTTGAACCTTCTCTCGGAAATGGAATTCTTGACTGTTTACCCTCGTTGCATACTTCACAGTTTGCCTTACTGATGTCAACTTCTCCTAGGTATGTCAAACCATCAACTGATTCCATTTTCATTTTGTTTAAAGATCCTGAGTTCAAATGACCTAATCGCCTGTGCCAAGTTTCCCCTGTGACTACATTCGCACTTAAAAAACAATGAGGCGATATTTTTGTCTCCAACTTATATACATTGTTAACTAGGTTAGCTAATCCTATCAATTCTCTTCGATTGTTGAAAATCTTACAGCCTTTTGCATCAAAAACAACTTCATTTCCTCTTTTTAATCAGCTGACTCACTGAAAGGAGATTCGTTGACAATTCGGGAACACATAAAACTTCTCTGACCGTTATATCAAAAATATGATTGTCCACTTCAGTCTTTATTTGCATTTCACCCGATCCCTTCACAGATACCATCGTGTTGTTTGCTACTTCTATTTCGGAAACTTCATGCCCTTCAATATTCATTAACCCCGGGCCCCCCCCCTTTCTCCCCCCTTCCCCCCCCCCCTTTTTTTTTTTTCTCCCCCCCCCCTTCTCCTCCTTTTCTTTAAAAAAACAGTCTTTATTTGGTGTCATGTGCATACTTGCACCTGAATCGATGTAAAAATCTTCAGTACTAAACTTCCCATTTATAAATACTGCACTGAAGACATTCACTTGTCTTTTATCATCCAAATTCCTGGTTTTCCTAGGACAGTTACTTGCATAATGCCCCTTTTGTTTACATTTATAACAGGTTATATTCTCCTTTTTGACATTTGACTGTTGGTTGTGACCAGTGTTACCAACACGACTGACCTTCTTCTGGAATCTTCCATTACTGCCAAACTTACCGGCAAAAGCGTGACCTGCTTTTTCAGCATCGCCTTCATCAAACTCCATGTCCAAAAGTTTCGATTTAATGGCGTCCGTCGTAATTTTCATACCACTGTGTTCAATTGCCATAATCATTGGAAGGTATTTTTCGGATAATCCAGGCAAAAGCAACGAACCAACCCACTCATCGTCAATTTTAAAACCCGTACTTTGCAATCTCTGCGATGTTTCTACTATTTGATTTACATAGGCGGCCATATTTGAACAATCCTCCAGCCTCATGGAAATGAGTAATCTTAACAAACTGATTCTCCTCCCAATTCCATTATCAGCAAACAAGGATTTTAATTTCTGCCACAGCTCATCCGCTGTTTTTGTATCTTTTATATGAATATAGAGCGACGCATCGATCGTAAGGATGAGTTTTGCTCTTGCCTGACTAATCACGCCAGCATCCGTTTCTTCGCCGTTCACACACTTCTGCAAACCTTCTAGCAAAAGAAAATTCTCGGCTGCAAAAGCCCACTCTTCATAATTTTCACGACCGCGCAATTTTGGAACACTTGCTATCAATCCACTCGAAGACATTTTTAAACTGTTTTTACTTCCGACTACAAAACTCACGAGAACACGCACTTAACCTGTTGAACTTTCTAGACTTTCTAGAATTAATTAAAGGAAAAGGAATAAAACACAACATTCACGTTTCTTTCTGCATTACAAACAGAAACATTTATTTTTATATCAGACAAAGACAACTATACAATATGTTGTGTCATTTACCACTAGATGGCGCAATCCATCTTAGTACCTAAATTTGAATATTATTTTTAGAGTATTTTGCATTTACAACAGTCACCTCCTAGAGCTACACAGTTCATCCTCACCTTATCCGATGATCCAGATGACAATGTGTCAATTGACACTTTATGTACTGACAGACCGATGACTACCCCGGGGGTGACAAGCTGGCGAAGAAAGAAGACGAAGTCAGAAGAGCGCCAGAAGAGGCCCTAGCCAGCAGGGTTCATCAGCCAGGACCCAGGGAGGTTGGCCGAAATCTTCGGCACCGCTCACATTTGTGAGTGGGGCCGTTCGTAAAGTAAGCTAACTCGCACTGCACGAGGTCAGTCCAGGTCTACAGCGATGACTAGGGTAAAAAGGCAATAGTCCTACCTGGTCCTAGCATCCGAGACCGTCATCAAGCCAAAAGGATATTGGCGCGCACATTTCACACCCAGTACCCACCCACAGTCTCGGTCTAGTTTAGCGTTTGACTGCATGACTAGACCTGCCGTACATTGTTTAATTTTGTAACAATAACAATTGTATGCATTTGATTTTATTTTAAACTCGGGAACGATAAGAAAAGAGGGGGAATGGTTTGACCATGTAAAGGGTGTACAAATAAAAGTTATTGTAGTAATTAAAAGTTTTATTCATTTCTCTTCTTTTCTCAATCTTTATCTCAATCTTTAGTTTTGTATTTATAATTAGACGAATGCTCTTCTGCATCTATTTTAAATAATTTTTAAAGATATTACAGAATAAATTTTAAAATGTGTACATGTACACAAATTACAGATTTATGAAAAGTTTAGTCAGTTTTTAAATGCTTATTGGTGCTTTCGTTTTGTAAATCCATGTTTTTTTAATTCAACACTGATAATTTCAGCGAGGCGGCGACGCGTTTTTATTAGATTTATGTAAAGCAATATATAGGAGATTATTTTTTACACAGCGTATCCTGGGGTTCTATTATTTGCAGGCCATTTACAGGATGAAAGAGTTAAATAAAGTTAAAGCATGTACAGTCATAATTAAATATCTTTTTTTCAAGGGGGTAATAGGACTTTTAAAAAATAAGTTGTTTTGTACATAAACAGTTGCCTTAGGTCAGTTCATAAGGGAGCTACAATCCTTTAAAAGGTGTAAGTACAACATAGTTATTTGCCAATAAATTCGAAACGTCTTAAATTGCAAAAATTAAATTTGGACCATAACTAATTTTATAATGTTACATATTTTGTTAAATTTTTATATACATATCATGATTTGTTGGAGTAATTACAAATGGGGTGGGGGTGAATTTTCGCCATAACTCTTTGTCTTGTTTTTTTACACATTTATAGTGGAGAGAAATGCTAGTGTTAAAAACTGAATAAAAAGGGTTCTCTTACTAAATGTCATATAAGCTATCGTTTTAAAGTTATTTGTACTTAAATATTGCAATGCAGGATGGGTATACAATAATCGATAGGTAACATACCTCTACAAAAATAATTCTGCACTTTTATTTATAAACTGATTTAAGGCAAATATTTATATACAAAACTCAACTTATTTTTTATAGTTCTATTACCCTCTTGAATATAGAGGCACATAATTATGGGACACCCTGTATATAAATTGTTTGGAATCCTTAAATGTATGTTGACCATCCGTTAAGTGATTTGCATTTTTAATAAGGGCCATTCTCTTCCATTACGATTGTTTCTTCTTCGATAGTAAAATACCTATTTAGAATGGCATTTATGTTAGAACACCCTGTATATCATCCTATAATACGTATAGAATGATAAACTACACAATGATTTCTTTTATGTCCTCACAAGAAAAGTCTAGGGGAATTTTTATAAATATTTGTATTTTTTTTAATTGATTTAGAAAAAAAACAAGCAAATGTGTTTTTAATGTCTTGTATAATTTTGTAAAAATATCCCTATACTTTTCTTGTGGGGGTATATTAGCGAAATAATAAATAAATGTAAAATTAACGTTTATTGCAGTAGTTACGGAAAATTTTATTCATATTTCCTTATGAAAAATCGGTTACATTAGTCTAGTGTATTTTAGTATAGGAGTTATTGTTTTACAAAAGCAAGAACTATTAATGAAATAATTTTAAGACTGCAAATTGAAAGTATTGTAATCAGTACCGCCTCCACACAAAGATCGCTCCTCCTTTGGGGGGCGGGCCGTCGATGTAAGGGTATCGTAGCTGCCACCAGGTCAGGAGTTTAAATTTCCCCTTAACACGAAATAATGGACAACCATCAAAATCAAGATGAAAAATTAAATAAAAGGCGCCTTCAGTGGGCAAGAGCCCCGGCCACGGCTTATATTGCGTGGGCTTTTATGGTGAAGTTGAAATGGGAGAAAAAAAAAAGATTTCATAAGAAAGATAGGTATATTGTCACAAAACAAAATAATATAGTTACAGGTTAGCAAACAGTAGTGAATCATTGAGTTTATTACTTTTATAAAAAAAAGTGAATAATATAAATATATTTACCTAGGCGACATAATTTGGTTACCTGCATGAAAATGGTAACCTAAGAAAATTTAAAATAACTATACTAACATATGCAAAAATAATGTGGGTACAGGCCTAAATCAGCAATTCAACAACTTGGTTTTCAGTAGCTGGACTCGCATAACCAAATCAATTTAGTTTTCCTAAAGCCAATTAGACACCCAACCAGACAACACAATTAAATTTAAGATAAATAGCTACCGGCGTCCGTAACGTGCACACAAAACAAAAAAAAACAGCCACTAGATTTACGTGAACATAACCTGCTTCATAGCACATTTAATTCTAGGGATGAAAAACAAACCCAACAAAAAAAATAACAATCATTAGGAGAAATAGTTCAAGTACGTCAACGACGAGAGCTTTTTACAAAATTTTCAGCTAATTAACTAAGCAAGATAACACTTCTTTATTAAACTAATTCGGGACCCTAACCCATTTAATATCCTTCCCCTAAACTAAGACTTCCTATTAATCGTGAGCCGCTCTGTATATTGCTTCCAGAGGCACTATTAAAACAAAATCCAGTACACACACACAAAAAAAAAAGAATGTAAATGGTGAATCAAGGTATAGTTCCGCCCTGTAAGCCAAATAAGCTCAACCCTTTTTTTTTTGCCTTGAAAATTTAATTTAAATTTATACTTAAGTACGAACCCCACTGGTTAGTATGTATGCTTATTTTAGACAAATGCAAACATAAAACTCACTCTTCCTCCTGATCAGCCCTCGGAAAAAGGAAAAGAAGAACCTCTCTCACTTCACTAAATAAACGACTTGCGATCATTTTTTTTTTTAACAAATTTCACCCACTGCTCTCTCAAAACAAACCCTTACCTTCCGAACTACCTCAAAAAGAAACCCGACACCGTTGCCTGTACGTCGGGCACTCTTTTTTAATTAATTACTTCTCTATTTAAAAACAAAAACGCTTAACAACCCTTGTAACCGAACTACCCTCACAAAACGAAAAACCCACGTACAACACGTTCGGCCACTCTCGTACCGTCGGGCCAACTCTTTTTTTAATTAATTCTCAACTTCAAAACAAAAAAAAACACTTACAACCCTTGTAACCGAACTACCATCACAAAACGCAAACACCACGTACAACACATCTGGCCACTCGCGTACCATCGGGCCAACTCTTTTTTTTAATTAATTACTTCTCTATTTCAAAACAAAACACTAACAACCCTTGTAACCGAACTACCCTCACAAAACGCAAAAACCCACGTACAACACGTCCGGCCCTCGTACCGTCGGGCCAACTCTTTTTTTTAATTAATTACTTCTCTATTTCAAAAAAAAAACACTTAACAACTATTGTAACCGAACTACCCTCACAAAACGCAATAACCCACGTACAACACGTTCGGCCACTCTCGTACCGTGGGCCAACTCTTTTTAATTAATTCTTTCTACTTCAAAACAAAACAAAAATACTTAACAACCCTTGTAACCTAACAACCCTCACAAAACGCAAACACCACGTACAACACGTCTGGCCACTCTCGTATCGTTGGGCTAACTCTTTTTATTAATTAATTCTTTCTATTTCAAAATAAAAACACTTAACAACACTTGTAACCGAACTACCCTCATAAAACGCAAAAACCCACGTACAACACGTCTGGCCACTCTCGTACCGTCGGGCCAACTCTTTTTTTTAAATCCCCTTTAAAATTTTGTCTCCTTCCCTTTTTGCTGACTTAAATCAAAATTTTCGTTTTCTAGAAGTCTCTCATTACAATCCATATTAACGAATTATGCTAGCCGATCGTACACGCAGTGACCTCTTCACGCATCGAATTAAACCTTCCTATTTTCTCTCCCAGCGTTCTACATTATTTCAACCTAACATTTCTATTCTCTGCCAGTCGGTTACTCGGTAGCTTCCTATTGGCTCCTTCTAATTTTCGCGGCCAGTTTAGCTCCTCAAAAAGCTCACAGAGGCCACTGTAAGTACCGAATTCACTCCAAATGCGCTTTGACTCTTTGTCCCAATTTTTGCTGATAAGTCAAAACTTGGTTATGAGAAAGTATCTCAGAAACTTTTCTCAAGCGCGATAAAAAATTACTTCGACTGAGGAATGCGGTTATTTCCGGTAGTGAAACCAAAACATTTCTTGCTAAACTCATTTATACAGGGTGCCTCACAAAATAATTATATATATATATATATATATATATATATATATATATATATAAAATAATTAAAAAAAAAATATTCCATTACTCACAAAGCAGGCCTAGCCTTGCTACAATACTTCCCTCTTTAAAAAAGTTTTGGCCTTACTTCTGGCCATAACTTTTAGCTATTAACATTCTAACATTTTATATCTCATAAATGCGTTTAACTTTCCCTAATATCATGGAGAGTTTTCCCCCTTAACCTAACTTAACCTATGTTTACATAAGCATACATGGTTCCTTAGTACTACTGTTTACAAGGATTTCCCGACATTCAAAAATACGCACTTCGCGCACAATGCACAACACTTTTCCGACGCAGCTTTTTTCCACCCAAAATTCTACTGCCCTGCTCCGTGTACTATGGCTAACCTACAGCAGGCATAATGGTAATATAGGGGGTCAAAATGTCTAATTCAGTGTAGAATTTAACTGTCTCATTTCGACTCTGCCTCCGTCCAATGAGGTACAGTCGATAAGTTCGGGCATACTCACACTTGTTCCGTATATATCTCCTCACTCTTATCGGTTCCGTCGCTAACAACAGTCTTAAGTCCTTCGCTCACGGTTTTAGTGTCCTTTCGTACATAATTGTTCACAGATTGATGGCGATGAATCACCCACATCGTAAGTGTGTTCCATAGGCAGGCTAGTAGCGCGACACCTCCAACCGTCTGGTACAAATGTAATCCACTGATAATAACTCCTATGATGTTAATGATGTGAAATATGACATAGAACCCTATCAGGCCACTCATAAATATTCCTAAGTCGGAAAACCATCCCCACATCTGTTTCATAGTCGAATATGCCAATTCTTTCATTTCTTCAGGATCAAATATTTTAACGGTTGAAAACCCTTGTCCGCCTGTTTCCATCCCCGCAGCTCGGCGCGTAATAATAGTTTCTTCACTACTTTTCATGATTTAAAAATTAAGGTGTTTGATTTACCCATATTAACAGGTTGGCCAGTGGACGTGTAAAATAATTAATTAATAATCAAATTTGACAACTAAAAAAAAACTAAATAAAAAAAAAGTGTGTTGTGGTTAAGTGCATAAGTGACAATAAAAATGAACACACTAAAAACTAAAAACATAGTGCCATTTAATGGACAAAGGTACAGCATTTGGAAGCGCCGAATACGCGCATTATTAAATGAGTTAGATGTGTTGAAAGTAATTGATGAAGATCCTCCTGAGATGGTTGATGATGAGTGGGCTAAAGCCGAAAGAACAGCAAAAGGTGTCATAATAGAGTACCTATGTGATTCATTACTCAGTTTTGCTGAGGAGCACATTACAGCTAAAGAAATTGTGCAGCAATTAGACACTCTTTATGAACGTAAAAGCCTTCCATCTCAACTGGCAATAAGGAAACAATTATTGGAGATGAAATTTAAAGGTGATACTCCATTAATAACCCATTTTACTCAATTTGAAGATTTTATGATTGAGCTTTTATCAGCTGGTGCACAATTAACCGAAACTGATAAAATTGCTCATTTGTTATTAAACTTGCCAGCTGACTATAATGGCGTAATCACAGCGTTGGAGACATTAGCAGAAGAAAACATAACTCTTGCATTTGTTAAAACCCGTCTATTAGACCAGGAAGTTAAACTAAAAAATACTAATACAACAAGTTTAAAAGTGCTACACGTCGAGACTGCCAAAACAAACTTTGAACAAAAACCTAACAATCAACAAACCAGAACAAACTGGATAACCTCACGCAAACCATGGAATGGAAACTTCAACCAAACACAAAATAGAAGTCGTCAGTACAAATCGAAAAATTATAAAAAACAAACCAAATAAAAGATTTTCAAACATGAAATGTAACCACTGTGGCAGAAAGAATCACATGAAAATCGATTGTTTCTACTATAAAAGGATAATACAAAATAAGGGTGATAACCAGGAAGACCGACCCCGAACAATTCAAACGATACAAACCACTTCAAACAGTGGAAGTGGCTTTGCATTCATGGCAGGAAACTTTAACACTCAACCCACAAAAGAAGAAATAAATTTCGTGCTAGATAGCGGATCATCTCGTGAATACTCTTGGAATGTTCAAGGGAATGGTGGATTTAGTGCCTCCATTAAAAATTTCCATTGCAAAAAATGATGTCTTCATCATGACAACAAAAAGAGGTTCCATCCCTGTAATCACAAACTTGGAAGTAGAAGGTGTTCTAGAAGATGTTCTATACAGTTCTGAGGTGCCGTACAATCTACTATCAGTCCGTCGGATTCAACAAGCTGGGATGTCAGTAATATTTCATGAAACTGGTGGAGTTGAAATACAAAAGGGTGGTAAGACCCTCCTAACTGGTAAGTCTTTAAATGACTTAATATCTGTTACTTTTAAAATTAATAAAAAGGATATTTCGAATCAAAGTCATTTGGTATTTAATAATATATCATTATCAAAATATAAAATTTGGCACGAACGTTTAGGTCACATTGGGAAAACAAAATTTATTGAATTAAAAAATAATGAAATGACCAATGATGTTAATCTGATTAAACAAATCTATCCAAATAATGATATATGCGAAAGCTGTATTTATGGAAAACAATCTAAATTACCTTTTTCTAAAAGCAAAGATAAGAATTTTATTAAAAGACCATTATTTATTATTCATAGCGATGTGTGTGGTCCAATTAAACCTTTAACATATGATAATAAAAATTATTTTGTTGTATTTATTGATTCATACACACACTATACAGTAACGTATCTCCTTACACTTAAATCTGAGGTTTTTGCAGTTTTCAAAGATTTTGTCGCAAAAAGGCGCATTTCAATCTCAAAATAGTTCATTTATATTGTGATAATGAGGGTGAATATCTGTCAAATGAATTTAAAGATTTTTGTGTACAGAATGGGATTAGTTATCATTTAACAGTACCCCACCCTCCAGCACAAAATGGTGTAGCAGAACGAATGATAGGAACGATCACAGAAAAAGGTCGTGCAATGATCAGCGGTGCTGATTTAAATAAATCATTTTGGGGCGAGGCAGTCTTAACTGCTACATATTTAATCAACAACCCCCACAAAAGGTTTAAATATAAATAAAACACCATATGAACTGTGGCATAATAAAAAGCCCAGATTAAACCATTTAAGAATTTTTGGTTCTACAGTTTACATGCATAATAAAACCAGAAAAACTAAATTTGAAGAAAAATCTTTGAAAGGTATACTGGTTGGCTATGAACCCAATGGTTATAAAGTGTGGAGTGTGGAAACTGAAAAGTGTTTTACTGCCCGTGATGTAATTATAGATGAGATTAGTTTTAAAATTACAAGGCCACAATATGAAATAAAAACATTAGAAAATGAACCTAATAAATCTGTCATACCAGATAAGCAGCTGTGCCTTGACGATGGCTCAAATAAACAAAATATAATTGAACCTAAATTGCGACAAAGTAAAAGAATTGAACAACTTGCAAAAATTTCCTATAATGAAAATGATTATGATAATTATTTATTATGTGCACAATCCGTAGTCTGTTCTAGTCCCATGTCATATAATGAAATAAAAACTAGAGATGACAGAATTCAGTGGGAGCAAGCAGTAAGAGATGAGTTAAATTTTCTAATAATAAACAATACATGGTTTATAGTACCGCGACCGCGTGATAAAAATATTATCGATTGTAAATGGGTACTAACAATTAAACATGATGAGTTCGGAAACCTAATGAAATATAAGGCACGTTTAGTTGCAAGAGGTTTTAGCCAAAAATATTTAGTAGATTACGATGAGACCTTTGCGCCCGTGGCCAGAAATCAACTTTTAGAATTTTATTGGCATTTGCAAATCAGTTTAATTTATTAGTCCACCACATGGATGTGAAAACTACATTTTTAAATAGTAAATTAAACGATGAAATATATATGGAAATCCCAGAAGGAATAAAAGCTGAAAAAGATAAAGTCTGTAAATTAAACAAGGCAATATATGGACTTAAGCAAGCATCTAGATGTTGGTTTCAGTTATTTGATTAAACTTTAAAACAAATAGGGTTTAAAAATTCCTCAGGAGACAGATGCCTTTATCTTTTAGATAATGGTCATATCACACAAAAATATGTACCTAGTATTATGTTGATGATTTAGTAATTGCAAGTGCAAATATACAAACCATGACAAGTTTCAAGCAATATTTAATGAAACAATTTAGTACGGTCAGAGACAACCCGAGACGTGCAAGTGGATAGAAAATTTTGTTCGATTTTAACATTTATTCGCTAGCTCTATTTAATATAAGAATAGTCAAATATAGCTGTCCTAGTCCGATAATATGGAAGGTGAAAGCAGAGGGTAGCACTTGCACTGCTGCCATTTCTGTTCTATCCCGCGCTTTTTTCTGTGGTATTTATCTGTCAACTTGAACTGACGAAAGAAGCATTTGTTATTTTGTCGTGATTTTGATTATTTCTCGTTGTATTTTGTGATATTTGTGTGTTAAAGACTATTTCTCTTCTTAAAGACTACCAATTTCATATAACTGGTAAGTTATAAAATTATAAATAATTTTATCCGCTATATCTAACCTATATATTAATCAGAAAGGATAAACAGTATTAGAAAATGTGCTAACTGTATCCTTTACTTATTTCATTCCTCATAATAAACTTTGAAATTGGTTGTAGGTTATTTTTTGGGTAATTATTTAGAAACGATAAGATGCTTAAATTTTCCTGAAAATTTTTCTACCCCACAAAAATAAGGTACGCTGAACACGAATATGAAGTTTTTTTTTGCCGGAGACAAGCCGTTATGGAGAAAAAAAAATAATTTTTTTTTGCACTTTCACACATCTGTCACTTTTTTACACTGGATATATCTAACGATTTGTATTATTTCCCTCACCCCAATAACACTCTGAACGGTTTGGAGTATAGTATACGTCATTTTTTATAATAAGAACAGTTTTTTTCCTTATAAAAGCTTTGTATTTGGGATAACGCCATTACATCATAAAAATGCAACTAAAATGTATGTTGTAAAATTAGCGACGCGTTTCAGATCGCAGATCAGATATGTGTCTAAATGTGCCTAGCAAACAATTTCCCACTATATTTAACAGTTTCGTAATGGGCGACAAGGTAAAATTTGTTTCATTAGCTTTTATTTATTTATTTATTGCATTTTTATTTATTTCCTGAATTCTTATTTTCGGTGATTTTCAGAACACCCCTGTGGATACCACAAAACCAATTATACCGAACACATCATCAAATGTTCATTGTACATTGTCATATCCTGTGCAAACATTCCTACTACATCCTTAAAGATTGCATTCTTCAATAACATTAACAATTATTCCTTGCCCTAAAAATTTTGAGTGGAAAAGGGTGTTTTAAATATGGTGTTACATACGATTCTGGTTAAATTAAAGAAGGGGTTGGTTTAGGGAATAATTAATGTAGAAGGATGGTTTCAGTTATAAGGGGTTACTTGTAACCATAATCCAATGTAAAAGACCCTCTATTTAAAACTTACCCTTTTCACCCAAAATTTATAGGGCAAGGAATAATTCTTAATGTTGTGATTAGAATGCAATCTTATTAATTTATGTTAAGGGTAGTTAATAATGTTGGTACAAGATATGACAATAGCAATGAGCATCTGGATGCTTGTACATTGCGAATAATACAACCTACCAAATACCTGTTCCTGGGTGACCTTACCTGGTAAACATAATTGCTCATACCTTCTTCCCGCGTTGGTCCTTGCTGAACAATAACATATTTAAAGATATAATCCATTTCTTTAATTACGTTATCGACTAAATGAGCAACTTGCCTAAAAAATGATCTCTCTGGTTCTAAACTGAACGCTAATTGTAAAATGTATCTTTAGAGACAACCGAATACCTAACAGAATCGCACCTAACTTATAGGTGGCTATGCGGATGATGTTATCGTTGTACGGCATTTTTCAAGATTTCGTATTAAAACATGTTTTTTAATGTGTAAAACATTATTTCATTGTAGTACAAGATAAAAGTAACATCGTCTTCTAAGCATTAAAATAGTACAATTAGTAACAGGAAGTGTTAAATATATCGCAATAAAAAGTGACAGATGTGAGTGAAAACGCAATTTTTTTTTTTTTTTTTTTTTTCTCTTGAACGGCTTGTCTCCGCAAAAAAAACTTCATATTCGTGTTCAGCGACCTTATTTTGGGGGTAAAAAAATTTTCAGGAAAATTTAAGCATCTTATCGTATTCTAAATAATTCAACATTATGGGATATGCTCCCGTCATTTTACTATTGAGAGTTATGTCGACCTAAGTAGTCATAGGTTGACCCGCAATGCAGTCCCCACACTTTTTCCATGTCGTCAGTTGGCAACATACCAAGTGCAAGCAGGTAATATATGTTTTACAAAATGTTGGTAGTGAGGGGTCCTTAGATATCAATCCATAGGTGTTACTAATTATTTTGGTAGAATTATCGCAGACTTTTTACTATTATTTAATTTATTCAAAATAAAGAAATATAGATTTGAACCAATAAACATGGTCGCTAATATCTATCTCATTTTACTTCAGATCTAGCCTCAAGCGAGGCCTCAACTTCAAAGAATATACCTTATGAGTTGGCGGAGGAATTTCCTAGCATAGTGAAGGCAGCTAGTGAATTTTTGGAGAAGATTCCCAGCACTTCTGTATCAGATCAGAATGTCACCGTTCGAAAACGACCGGGGAATTATTAGAATTGGGATTCCTTGGTGGTGTAAGAGGCACAATGAGGCACAGAAGCAAAATAAAAAAGATGCTCGTGAGGCAAAATGAATAAAAGAATCATAAAAAAATGGTGCTCGTGAGACCAAGAGAAAACTGAAGATTCTTTCGCATAATTAGAACTTTAATTTTTATAGAGCCACGTTGCGTGCCACACAATACATGATTTTTTATCTAGCACTTAATAACATTTTAAGGTAGTCTCTGCAAGTCAAGCCTAATAAATATTTTCAATTTAATTATAATCATTAAATAATATTCTTTTTCTGCAACCTTCTAGAAATTTAACTGTGATCAATTTTTTGAATGGAAAATACATATTTACAGGTCTAGCCCGGCAAAGTGACATAAGGATTTGTAAAGTCTTTACCGATTCCTTATGTCATTTTCTGTTGACAAAAAGTATCCGATAACAATTAAAAATGATTATTCCAGTCTTCCTTGAAAGTAAGTGTCTCATGTCTGTCAGTTGATTTTATATTTTATTAAAGTTAAAAAGTTTTTTGAGACTAGCAGGAACCATTGCAGAAAAAACATTGTACACAACACACCCAGAAAGTGACTTTACTGGACTCGCCAGGGCTCTTGCAATGGAAATTGCCAGCTCGCCCTGTTAAGAATCACTTTCCGGTCTTGTTGCATAAATAACTATCATGCTTTCTTGATAGGTATTTTCTGTAATATATTGACAAAATGTCCTAAATTTGCTTTTTTGTATTTTTCTGATTTTAATAAATTTTGGTACAAAATATTATTACCTATCTACTTGTGTTTTGAGTGTTATGTTAATTATCCAATACAAAAACATATTTCTTTTAAATCTTATGTTAAGCGGTTCAACAAGGTTACAATTAACCTTTTGATTAGTTTAACATAAAAATTAATTGACCTCTAGTTTTGTATTCTAACTTTAAAATAGCTTTGTTTCTGCAGCAGTTGGTGATCGTTTGTGGATCATCAGAGATAGTCACTCGGTTAGTTTTTAACTTCCAGCGAATAGAAGTATTTAAAAACAACTAATCGACTACTTCTGGTCCACAAACGATCACCAACTGCTACAGAAATAAAGCTTATAAATAATATCAATAAAATAATAAAAAGGGGGTTTTGAATTTTCGCGGGCGTTTGCTTCTTGCGCCATCTACTTTCACCTTCCATTACAATCGACCAATTTAATACTGCGGATTAAATTTTAGCACGTACTTGCGCGTCTCGGGTTGTCTCTGGTATGGTCGATTTGAAAGAAATAAAATTTTTCTTAGGAATTAAAGTTAAAAGATCTGATGACACAATTATATTAGACCAAAGTGCGTACTTAAAAACAGTGCTAATTAAATTCAATATGCTTGATTGTAAACTTGTCAACACGCCCTTGAATGTAAACTTAAATTATACAGCCTTAAATTCTGAAATAAATTATGAAGCTCCATCAAGGAGACTAATTGGATGTTTAATGTATGCCATGATGTGTACCTACTCGATCAGATTTGTCGACAGCTGTCAATATTTTAAGTAGATACCAAAATAAAAATAATCATGAAGTTTGGTAAAATTTAAAAAGAGTTCTTAGGTATATAAAGGGTTCGTTAGATATAAAATTAACATATGTTCGTGGTACCTATAACAAAATTATTGTTGGCTTTGTAGACTCTGATTGGGGTAGCAATGAAAATTATCGTAAAAGTACTATAGGATATGTATTTAAATTATTTGAACTTTGCACTATAAGTTGGAATAGTAAACGGCAAAATTCTGTCGCAGCTTCATCTACAGAGGCAGAATATATGGCACTATTTGAAAGTGTCAGAGAGGTTCTTTGGGTAAAATCCATTTTAACCAGTATAGATATAGAAATTTCAGAGACTTTAACAATATATGAAGACAATACTGGTTGTATAAGTATTGCCAATAATCCTACATGTCACAAAAGGTCGAAACACATCGACATTAAATATCATTTTTCAAGGGAACAAGTTGAAAAAAAAACAGTAATACTTGAATATATTTCAACAGGTGAGCAGATTGCTGATGTGTTTACCAAACCACTACCAGGACCTTAGGTTTCTGAAACTTCGAACAAAGGTTGGACTGAATTGACAAAGAATACAATGGTCTGTTTGGGTTTTTAACTGGGTTTTCCCCATTCCTTGCAACAAATGTTGGACCATAAGCTACTACCCAGATTTAATGCCGAGAAAATTTTTTTTACTTAATTTTTTGAATATAATCGATTGATTTTTGAGTGGGAGTGTTAGGTTCCATGAATTATAAACAAAAATCTTTCGATTCTACAATGTAACAGAATGACATCATTATTATTTGTTTATAGTTAACAGAAGGTAAGATTAATTTGCTGATATAGACATAATATAGTTGTTTTAAAAACTTATAAGTTAAGCTCAGTTCTTTGTTATTATTCATTCTATTCATTTGATCCATACGATATTAAACGGCATGATTTAAAAATTAAGGTGTTTGATTTACCCATACTAACAGTATAGTTCTATCGTACCGGCGTCCTCTTCTTCTAACTGCGTGGTAATAAGTTTACATTGGACGTCTTGCCTTTGAGCTTCCCTTATAATATTCTTATCCCAAACCGGTACGAAATCTTCCTTTTCTACCAGGTTCACTCTACTGTGTTAATTTGGATGTTTAATAAATATCATTATTTCTACATTAGTTCCGTAAAAAATAAAATTTATCATCCCTAACACCTCTTCCCACAATAGTCCGTCTAATCCACAACCGATCTTTGGCATTGTTATTTGTTTATCCCCGTTCTCTTCGCTTATTCGACGTAGGTTTTGTAGAGCCTTCCATAGGTCTTCGTACCTGAGTTTCTCATTATACCATCTTTTTTGTAACCAAATAATATACATTCCGACCTTCTTCTCTAATTTCAGCTACTTCTCCAATTGTTTTATTTTGGTGTTTTAATTCATCCTCTCTGCCATATATTTCCTTAAATTCCTTGGTGATTCACTTTCCCATTCTAAAATCTTGAGAGGCACAGTGGGCTAGGCTACTACTTGCTGGTGCTAGAAATAAATTTCCCTCTATAATTTTCACATTTTCTGGCTCCGGAATGACGTGCGCCTTTCGATACTCTACAAACTCCTCAAAGGTCACGTCTACGAAGTGTGCATCCTTTTTATACATGCGACTTTAGGCATCTGCGTTGCCGTGCATTCGTCCAGATCGGTGGATTATTTGAAAATCATACTCTGATAATAGAAGAGCCCATCTGGTTAACCTTGAACTAAGGACTTTTAATGAGAGAAGCCATCTCAATGGTCAATGATCTGTAATAATAGTGAACTAATGTCCCTGTAGATTGCAGTTATAAGTCCTAATCCCGAATACTACCCCATACAATTCCTTCTCTATAGTTGAATAATTCAATTTTGCCTTTTTGAATTGTTTACTTGCGTACCCTATAGGTCGTTCATACCCATTTCTTTTTTGACTGAGTACAACACCTTCTCCTTGTCCAGACGTATCCGTTGACAAGATAAACGGTTCTTCAAAGTCTGGATAGATTAGCAACGAATCAGATTTCAGCGCATCCTTCAACGTTTGTATTGCTTCCAAAACTTCCCCTAGTTATTTCGAACTTAGCATTCTTCTTGGGTAAGCAGTTTACAAGCGGTGTCGATATATATGCTACGTTAGGTATAAATCGCCTATAACAGTTAACTATTCCTAGAAAGGACCTTACTCCTTTGACGTTTCTGGGCATAGGAAATTTATTGATGGCTTCTATCTTTTCCGGGTCGGGTAGAACCCCTTCTCGTGAAATAATATGTCCCAAGTACTTAACTTTTTCCAGCAAGAAGGAACATTTTCTTGATTTTAGTTTTATATTGGCTTCCCTTCATCTTTCAAAGACTACACGCAAATTTTCCAAATGACCGTTTTTCCCTTCTGAGTTGTATATTATTATATCGTCTAGATAGACCATACATAGTTCTCCTGTAAGCCCTGATAGCGTCATATTCATAAACCGCTGGAAGGTGGCCGGTGCGTTAACCAACCCGAATGGTATTTTTACGTATTCATAATGTCATTGAAAAGTACTAAAACCCGTCAGAGGTATAGCTTCCTTTTCCATATCAATTTGGTAATATGCTCGGCGACGTCTATAATTGAAAATAATACTTTCTGCCCGGCTTTATATCCCTGTATCAAGCCGGATATATTTGGTAACGGAGAATATTCCTTTTGGGTGACGTTGTTAAGTCCCTGATAATCTATACACATCCGAATTTTCTCTTCTCCAGTGGCTATCGTTTTGGTTACCAATACAACCGGCGCTGACCATGGGCTAGACGACAGTCTTATAACCCTAGCGGTTAATAATCGTTCAATTTCTTTCTGTGCTACCTCTCTTGTAGGGTATTCTATAGGGAGCTCGGCAAATAGGTTTTGCCCCTGGCTCTAGGGTTATTCCGTGCTTGACTTTCGTTGTGCTTGTCAGAATGTCCTCCTCTTCCATAAATAAATCATCATAGCTACGTAATAGCTTACACATCTCTGTCTTGGTTCCAGCATCAAGATGAGACAAATCAAAACCTTCTATCCATTTGTCGTTGGATACATCAATTTGGCAAATAGTCTTGGTTTTTTCTTCATTTTCAGGTGCTTCTTCCCCACTAATTGCTGTCCCAATCTTCTGCCCTTTTCTTATGGTCACCTCTTTCCAGGAGAAGTTTATAATCCTAAACGGTATAATAATGTCCTTATTTTCGATAACTGCCCAGGCCACGTGAGCTTCCTTATTACCTATTTGTACTGGTTCACAGACCAGCACTTCCCCATTAAGTTGTCGTTTTGGTCTTCCCAGGCACATAACTTCTGTTCTGGGTGGTATAATAACCTCTTCTACAGATAATATTCCCGTCTCCATGCTATCAGTAGACTCCTCTGGTCCCTTAATTTTCTTCTCGCATCTTCTGCTGGGCTCATCCCCTCTTACCATAGATAGTTTTTCCCTCAATTCGACCAAGGCATTTTCCAGACTTTCCGATCTGTCTTGAAGATCCTTAATTCCTAGTTGCCTAACTTCCTCCACCTTTTCTCCAGAGCCTGCCTCACCATTTTTCTTATCCTCATATCTGCCTTGTAAAGTCACCCGGTGTTCTTCCTTAATTTCTTCCAAGACCTCCAGATTCCTGGCTACTTTTTCCTTGTCATTGGCGTCCTTTGTCCCGTCCACAATACAACCTGAGCGTCCACAGTTCTCTGATTCTTTTTTATTTCCTACGCCTTTGTAAAAATTTTCCACTTCCTGTAGCCCGCTCCCAATGACTTCCTTTTTCCACTTCCTTTTCGTTTATATCTGTGAGGACTTCCCTCTTAGGATTCATCGGAGTATTTCTCGTAGCGGCAGGTAGTTGAGCGGCTAGCACAACTTCCACAGGTTCTTCGATACCTTGTCCTGCCAAACTACCAGAAGATCCTTCCAACACATTCTCCACATATTTCGACGGCCGGTACTAGACCACATCTAATGACCACATTATGTGCTGCCGGGAAGTCTCTTCCTAACAGTATGTCGACTTCCGCTTGATTTCCAAATATTTCGTCCTCACATACAATAAAATCGCCTCCAACTTTAGTCATGGTGGTAGGTGTCTCAAGATTTACATGGACTATACCATAGGTGTTGAGTGGATGGCCGGTAATTCCGGGTGCAATAATTTCCCTACTGAGCAAGTAAATTACTACTTTCCCCTTTTGTCATCATTGTGTTATATGTTTTTCAGCTAATTTTTATAAAAATTACTAAAAACTCGCGTTAAAAAGCTATAGTAAACATTAAAGTAATTATAACTTTCTGGTAGCCTATAGGCCCGTGTAGGGGAGATCTTTTCTTTCTTCTATTGACTCTAAATAAAAATTATAAATCAGTTCATTTCTCGTAGTAATATTGAATAGTGGTCCCAAATAAAAATAATTGAAAATCAAATTTGTAAGTTGAAAATTAAATCCGTGAAAATTAGTCGTATTTCGTTATGTATTTTATAGTGTTTTCAAAGAAATAATTTGGCCATATAATATTTATTTGCTAAGTAGTTTTTTTTACAAGTAGGTATATTTATATCAGTAAGTAATGTATAATAATGTAATATTGAAACGTATTTAATCTTTTTGCAAGGTACATACCTATGAAATATAGTAGAAATGAGGTAGCTGCTTTCTAATGAAAAAATTATAGGGAATTAAAGTTAGGTAAATTCTTTATCGTAGTACTAAATTTACTACCCATATTATTTATAAAATATTTTACTAATCATGTATTATTTGTACTGGACATTTTAGATTATATTTGAATTTATCTACTACAAATTTTTAAAGAAAATAATTATTTACCAAGACAAATATTTAATTGTTAATTTTCACTAGTATGTCTATTTTTAGTGGAATATATATAATAGTGGATATATATAATAAAATTATGAAGAAGTGAAAACACAGGTCAAGTTCCGTATATAAATAACAATAATATAGATGTTTCAAACCGTGTTTGAACATTGTCCCCACATGGCATTGTGCTGTTAACGCACGCGCCAGTCTTAGCGTAACGACAAGGAAGAGCGATAAGGCTTTCCTTTCGGTCAAGTCCCAAAACTCATTGTATATAGTTAATAAGTATATGATTAAAGTTCAGTGATATGGACCTTACCCTACACTAGAGCCTCTCGTGGTGAATTCAAAAGCGGTAACCCTCATTATGCCGCTAAGAGCCGATTGTATCGACGTGGTTCAGCCAAAGTTCAACTGACTTCGTTCAAAATCCAATGTTACGATTGTTGTAACAATCGTAATCTTGGATTTTAAATGAAGTTCAGTTGAACTCTGGCTAAATCACGTCGATCTACCGACCTAAGGGACAGTTGTACCAACATGGTTCAACTAAAGTTCAGATGGTTTAAGATCCAATGATACAATCGTTCAAACAATCGTAACCTTAGATTTAAAACCAAATTCGGCCGAGCTTTAGCTGAACCAGCTTAGCTGGTAGCAAATTTTAATCCACAAGATCACCTGCTAATAGCACTAGTAGAGAGATACATATCTGTGATAGAATGCAAAAAGTGGAGTTACAACATGAAGGAACAAAGAACAAGTTTAGCACAAAATTGAGTCAGAGTTTAATAGTTCTGGCAATTTTAAAGACCATAGAGCCCAATGCCAAAAAAAAAACAAGTTTGCCAAAAAATATAATTCTCAACAGTTCGTGGGGATAAAGGAAAGCGGAAAAAAAAATCTTTTCTATCAAAACTCCTCGAAGTAATTTCGACGAATTCGATTAATTTTTAGTCTCCTTATTACTTCTTCATCACTAGAATACCTAGGTGTTTATATCATAATCCATTGTAACAAATATCTGCTACAAATTTTAAATTAAGTACTTCTCTTGTTAGATCCTAGGTTAGAATTTATAAATTATGTTAATTGAGAGTTAAGCCAACCCTCTTCCACCAATTAAAGTAATTGATAATTAACTTGAAGAATACAGTTAACTGACAAATGTAAAACACCTAGTTTACATTAATTCATAATTATTCCTTAATTTTCAGTTAATTAAGTATTGTAGAACTGGGCATAAACGATTTATTAAACATAAACTATTATAAAAAAAATCAATGTTTCTACGTATAAACGTAGAAATCAATTAGGTTGACTAGTTAAATACTTCCTCATTTTGGTGTATGCTTTACTTAACCTCAATCTCAATCTTGAATTGCTTTTATTTATTCGAAAACAAAATGTCTAAAGCCAATAAAAGTAAGATTTATGCATATAGATAAGAAAAAAATTAATAAATTAATATCTCAGGTAAAGTTTATACGAAGTCAATTGAAATTGGTCAGTTTTAAAGCACAGGATTGTGCGCACTTAACTTGATATTTTGTCCTCGTATTTAGCAATGGTATCGAGAATCGAATGGTAGTTGAAATTGTGCAGGCGAGTCCGAGACTGGCAATGTAATCAGCCTGAATGAACCATCTACGACTGCACGTGTTTAAAGATAATAAAACGGACAGGCCCACTAGTATAAAAAAACTCGTTAAATCGTTTCTCAGCAATCAACGTGGATTTGTAAGATGTGCCGGGATTGGCCTTGGTTTGAGGATGATGGGCGACGATTGGCTGGGATCAGGATATTCGTCAGTCTGGTTGGTCGGTGGGTGTCTGAGTTATATCAGTCAATAGTCAACGTGGACTTGATGATGTAACCTAGTTCTTTATAACATTGGTCCAGTGCAGTGCAGAAATATACATATACATTGTTGTTGCTTAAATAGCGGCGGCTAGTAATATGATACTATGTTTAAGATATCTTTATGAAATATATGTTTATTTATATGATACTATGTTTAAGATATCTTTATGAAATATTATATTATTTTAACTAAATGAGTAAAGTCACGTAGGCGCCTCGGCAAATTCCAACAGGGGATTCAGGGGAATAAGTCAGGCAGTTGATGTTTAGCTATCGCCAAATAATGTTTTATTTAAATCGACTTTTATAAAATTAATTAACAGAAATATAATTCTTGGGTGAAATAGTGGATTTCTATTTTTATTTCTAACACCTGTTATTGTCGAAGAAGCCGAAATAAATTTAGAGTTTCAAAATAAAGATTTACACGTACAAAGTCAACGCATTATTTTAAATATATATGAACGTTTAAAACGCGAAAATCGTGAAAAATGTGAGAAAGAAATAATAGAACGTATTAACGAATTAACTAAAATATCAAAATCAACAATTTATCGTGTAATTAAACAAGGAGATGTTATATATCACGGTACAAATAGGAAAAGGAAAAATATGAAATTAAAAAAATATTGATGATGCTACCAAAAATGTAATACGGCGTATAATTTATAATATGTATAAATGGTTTTCAGAACAGCTTTTACCAAATATTCCGCTTAAATAGGTAATTGTATTAGATAATGCTTCTTATCACTCACGAATATTAAATAAAATACCAAACATCAGTATGAAAAAGGCAGACATTTTAAAATTCATGAGAGAAAAAAAATATGGAAATTCATGTAAAAGTTCCAATAAAGCGCGAATTACTGAAAGGAATAAAAAGAACAGAATTTCAAATAGTAATATGTTATTGATAACTTATCCAATATACACGGTCATACACTTTTGCGCTTACCTCCGTACTATTGCATATTTAATCATATCGAGATGGTTTGGGCAACTTTAAAAGATCGTTTGCGAAAATGTAATGACTCTCCAACGTTAAGCGCGGTAGTAGTTGATCATATAAGAGAAGTAATAAATGACCTCGACAATACTGATTTATGGAAAAATTGCGTTCAGCATGTAATTAATAAAGAAAATCAATATCCAACACTACCCCCATTGCGCCGATTATAATTCAACCGGGTAATGATTCCTCTTCAGAAAGTGAAGATTCGGACGCGTCAACTTTTAGCCTTTAACTTTTTTAATATACATATATTTTCAGAACAAAATATTTAGATATTATATTAGGTATGAAGTTTACTTTTTTATTGTTACATTTCTTGGAATATATTTTATTTAGTTGACAAGAAATTTTAATTTAAGTTACTTTATTCTAGACATATTTTAATTTTGTTTTTATTTATGTTTTATCTAAACAAATATTTATTTTTGTGGTACTAATTCTTTACTTTGGTTAAGAAACTTACATTTTTATTTTTATTTTAGAAGAAACTTTAATTTTATTTTTTACTATATAACATCCTTGCCCCTCGCTAACCTAACCTGTCCCATTCCTTCATCCTGGCAAGGATATGTTCATACCTTCTCATTGGTCCTTGCTGAGCAATAACATATTTCAATATAGTATGGGTTAACTTTAAAACTAAACCCAATAAATTTAAATATTTAAACTTTATATCTAAAACTGATATAATATTTCAAAAATATGTTATTGGCGAAATGAACAAAAATAGCCTATCTAATAAACAAAAAATAATAAAAATTAATACAATTTTCAAAAAAAGTATAACATTTTCTTATGACAAGCATTTCTATTTACCTCCGCCCATGTACAATAAAAAGATGCCGACGGTTTTTGCAGGCTTTTAGTTTTTATACGATTTCAATTGACTTCGTACAAACTTTAACAAGGTGACGTGATAATCACGTCAATGACGTGTTATGACGTCACCTTGCTGCTAGGGATGACACCCGTGAGAAGAATTTGCGTTCTTTGCGAAAACTCTAAATTCAATCAAATATGGCTTTGTGGTCGAGCAGTAACAACACTTGCCTCTCACCCTGGGGTAACGAGTGGGTGTGTATCCATTCTAAATGTATAGCCCTCTCCCACACAAAGTATCTTGAGGCACCTTTAGGGATACGGGAAGCATATAAGCATCCTTTACAGTCATACGGAAATGGCAGTATTTCTAGCAATTTCATTGGCCGTTTCAAGGCGCGCTCATCAGATATCATTTTTAAAAGGGGAATTCGGCACCGTGAAAATAGACAAACTATAATAAAGGGCAAGGAAAATAAACAAACTATAATAAAGGGCAAGGAAAATCTTACTAACGAACTAAAAAATACTTATTTAAAAAAAAAAATTAATAAGTTTGTGATTCGAACCCTGGACCTACCGCGTGGTATGCGAGTATCTTCTCCATCGTCTAACTGGTTCATTACTGACAAATGATTCAAAAAGGATTTAATACACTTAGACATGTCATGTAACTGCGCATGCCCCTGCGGCTATCTTAAAACGGCCAATGAAATTGCGATTAATACTTCCATTGTCGTACGACTGTAAGGAATGCTTATATGCATACGGGAAGTGTTTTATTATCTGTGATGTTTAATTAATGTTGATTGTCATCATTGATCATGTCGTGCACTAAAAAATATAAATATTTTTAGATGTTATAAGAAGAAATCTTTTATGCAGAGAAACTACACCAAGTGAAGTAGAAAATGCCATTAAGTTGGTTAAGAGATGCAGGTGACAGAAAAGGACGAGAATACGACAGCAGAGACAACACCCGAGACGTGCAAATGGATAGAAAATTTTGTCCGATTTTAACATTTATTCGCTATCTCTATTTAATATAAGAATAGTCAAATATAGCTATCCTAGTCCGATAAAATGGAAGGTGAAAGCAGAGGGTAGCACTTGCACTGCTGTCATTTCTGTTCTATCCCGCGCTTTTTCTGTGATATTTCTGTCAACTTGAACTGACGAAAGAAGTATTTGTTATTTTGTCGTGATTTTGATTATTTCTCGTATTTTGTGATATTTGTGTGTTAAAGACTATTTCTCTTCTTAAATACTACAATTTCATATAACTGGTAAGTTATAAAATTATAAATAATTTTATCCGCTATATCTAACCTATATCTGCCTATATATTAATCAGAAAGGGTAAACAGTATTAGAAAATGTGCTAACTGTATCCTTTACTTATTTCATTCCTCATAATAAACTTTGAAATTGGTTGTAGGTTATTTTTTGTTTGAGATGGCTACAGAGTCACGAATTAGATTATGTTATGTGTGTGGTTCTTCGGAGGACGATGTGGCAAAACTTCATTATTTTCCTTCAAGGTTGGAAAGGTTAATTAAGGCCTGCACTAAATTAACAACACTTCTAACAGCACAATTTTTTATATTTTACAGGTCAAAAATTTGGCAAGATAATATGGATATACATTACACTGAAGAAACTCTTCAAAATTATAGGATATGCTCCCGTCATTTTACTGTTGAGAGTTATGTCGACCTAAGTAGTCATATGTTGACCTGCAATGCAGTCCCCATACTTTTTCCATGTCGTCAGTTGGCAACATACCAAGTGCAAGCAGGTAATATGTGTTTTACAAAATGTTGGTGGTGAGGGGTCCTTAGATATCAATCCATAGTTGTTACTAATTAGCTTGGTAGAATTATCGCAGACCTTTTACTATTATTTAATTTATTCAAAATAAAGAAATATAGATTTGAACCAATAAACATGGTCGCTAATATCTATCTCATTTTACTTCAGATCCAGCCTCAAGCGAGGCCTCAACTTCAAAGAATATACCTTATGAGTTGGCGGAGGAATTTCCTAGCATAGTGAAGGCAGCTAGTGAATTTTTAGAGGAGATTTCCAGCACTTCTGTATCAAATCAGATCAGAATGTCACTGTTGAAAATCACATGAGAAAGCTGTAGATATACCCATGAATAGGAGTGGATTTAGTTAGGTTATTATAAAGGGAATATTGTTTTTATTTATAGGTTTAAATGTTTCTTTTGTTTCTTTTAAATTTTAAATATACTTTATGTTATAAGTATAAATGCGGTTATACATATATATTGATAATAAATATTATAATCATGTAATTTCTTTAAATTGATTCAATCTTTAAATAATATTAGCTGATTATGTCCATAGGTTTTTGCACTATAATGTGTAGAACTTGATTCTCGGCTGTTGATCTGCATTGTATTTTGCTTTCAACGTACTATTTTCCCAACAGCTTAGTTTGGGTATAGTTTAAAAAGAACTTCTTAATCTAAGCAGGACACTTGAAAAAGGCAAATGTGATTTTGATGAAAGCGTGAAAATACTTCCAAGCCAGTAGCATAATACAATGTGGATCAACACCTGAGAGTCAACCACTCTCTCTATATACAGTGTGTTTCACTTAGGATGGATACACCTGCTCAATAACTTTTTTATTTTTCAGTAAATTTGATATACCATTTTCATGTACAGAAGATCCATTTAAAAGCGGGACTTCTAAAATTTTTATTTGTTGGCCAATTTAATTTTTTTTTTTTCAATAACTACTGTTGTGCCAAATTTCGGAATGAAATTTAAAATTTCAAGGCTACTTCGAATTTTAACAATTTTTTTTTATCCCTAATCTGCCATTGGGTTTAGGATACTTTCAAATGGGTGGGACCGAAATTTAACAAAAAAGTATTGGTTTCTAAGAGAAATATAGCATAATTAAAATTTATATTATGTTATCAAAATATTTTGAACATGTGTCATGTACCTACATCAAAATTTTGTGTTCACAATGCTCCTTTAGACTGTTATCAGTTGAATTGTGAAAATTTATAACCAACAGTTATTCATAATATTGACAATCTTTGTTTTCTTTAAACATGCCTTAATTAGATGCAGCTCCATATTAAGAATTATTTTTATTAGCAAGCTTTTCAAATTCTTAAGTTGCTATGACAAGTCAGTAAAACAATAGACGAAAACTGTCAAATTGATAATGTTCTAAAGAAGTATTGTAAACAATATTATTTACAAAATTGTGATTAACATGACGACTATTCGAAATACTTTGAAACCACATATAAATATCAATTGTGCAATATTTCTGTTAGAAACCGATAATTATTTGTTAAATTTCAGTCACACCCGTTAGAAAATATCCTAAACCCATTGGCGTAGTCGGATTAGAGATAAAAAAATTGGTAACACTTTTTTTTGGACTTTTTGGCCTTGAAAAAATTCGAAGTGGGCCTTGAAATTTTAAATTTCATTTCGAAATTTGGCACCACAGTAGAGTTATTGAGGCGCTATCATTAAAAAAAAAACAAAACGTTTAAATTGGCCAACAAATAAAAATTTTTGAAAGGTGACCCGCTTTTTAAATAGTGTATATGAAGCTTATAAACTTATTGAATGAAACTAGATTTTAGCCTCAGTAAAAAAAAACTTACTACGATTAAAAATAACGCAAAAAATGCGAAAAAAATACACTTTATTATCAAAAAAATTTATTTGGAAAAGTGGTTTAGAATCATCCCGAAAGGCCAAATCCAAAATTTGGTTAGAAACAAAAAAAAAATTATTAAAAGTTGAAAAAAATATGTATTTTCTTTTCTTTTCACCAATTTTAGAAATCTACTGGGACCATTCTGAACAACTTGTCTTGATAAATTACAAAAAAATACTTTTATTTTTCTGTTTTGGCAAATTTTTTTTGTTTTTAGTCAAGTTTTGGATTTGGCCTTTTCGGATGATTGTAAATAACTTTTCAATAAATTTTTCGATAAAAAAAATGCCTAATATATATTTTTCGCATTTTTTTGCATTTATTTTTAATCGTAGTAGGTTAGTCTTTCACTCAGGCTAAAATGTAGTTTACTCATTTAATAAAGCTATACAAACTTCATACATATGAAAAAAATTATCAAATTCACTGAAAAATAAAAGTTATTGAGGTATGCCCATTTTAGTGAACACACTGTATGTATATATCACACCTGGAGAATGTCTCATATACTGATACTTTTCTGAGTCCAATAGTGCAAGTGCTAGTTTGAGCATAGTTCCCCATCAATGGCCCACTATATGGACTGCTGGGAAATTGTTCTACGAGAAAGCATTGGCCGTAGTGACATATAGTTTCAGGCCAAGTAACTTCATATTTTGTGTATTACAATTTTCAGTAAAGCGAAAAACTTTTATTTTTGTTGTGTCAGTTACGCCATCTATAGGATCAGTGTGAAGGACACAAGCGGAGGGTCAGTTCGGAAGTCAGGGGTTGCATGGCAGAAGAAGAAGACCGAAGAGGGAGAAGGTGGGCTGGAGATAGGAGAAAATAGGTTACTTTTGTTGTAGTTGTAATAAGATTCTTTGTGCCTCAATAGAGAATAAAGGTTTTCAGTTTACTCCGAAGTGTTTAATTGTTCAGGACAGTAAATAACGATACAATTTTTAGATTTTCTGACATTCGTGCTACGAACGAAATAAAGCCAAAACTTTGAAAGTTTTTAAAAAAGAACATCCCATTCATAATAAACTGTAAAAGATACGAGTCTTAAATTAATTAAAAAAACGTTGAATATACTGTTGTCTAAACAAATTCCCCTGCATGTTTTCTTGAAAATATCCATCTTCTATTTCATTTTCCTCATCTGATTCTTCATCGGAGCTGTCTGCAAGTATTAAAATTTTTATCAAATTGAAATTAATATATATTTTTCAATTATATAAATGTCGGAAAAATTAGATAAATGTAAAACGTTAGTTAAGATATTTACAAACCTCCAGTTTGTAACTGTTCAGTCATATAAATGTTGTAAATTATGGCCACTGCCACTATAGCTGCTTTAGTTGTTTCTAATTTCATGTGCAACCCATTAAAAAAATAACGAAACATGTTTTTCCATTTTCCAAAAAGCCTTTCTACAACATTTCTTGTTGAAATATGTGCTCGATTATATCTATTTTCTGAATCTGTTGTAAGATGTAATAAAGGAGTCAGGAGGTACCTTGAACAAGGGTACCCATTATTTCCAAGTAGTATACCATTAATTTCTCCACTCTAAAAATATGTTAATAATTTAACATTAAATTTTTCCATAGGTAACAAAAATAATGATAATTCTTTACAACAGCCACTTCTGGATTTTTCGTGTTTTTTTTTTGCACACACGCGTAAAGTGTCTCTATAGAAGACATTTGCTGCAAAGCAAATGTTGCGCAAATGTATAATAACCCAAGAAGCATACGGGACCGTGGAGAGAATAGGGGTGCTGGGTGGGTAAGAAACGAGGGTAAAGGGAGTCCCGATGAAGAGTAGGATACATTAGTCGCATCCGACCAGAAGTCGCATGAGACGAAAAGTCGCAATTGTCGGGAAGTTACATCGGACGGAAAGTCGCATCCGACTTAAAAGCGCATCCGACCAAGAGTCGCATCCGACTAAAATACGCAACAGCTAAAATTCCTGAGTCGAAAAGTGGCAATCGACGAAGTCTAGTCGCATCCGACCAAAAGTCGCATCCGACGATAGGTCGCATGATACGAAAAATCGCATCTCACGGAAAGTAGTATGCGACGGAAAGTAGCACCAGAGGTAAAATCGCATCCGACAAAAAGTCGCATTCGACGGTTGATGGGTTTCGACGAACAGTGTCATGAGAAAAGTAGAATCCGACGAAAAGTCGTACCCGATAAAAAGTCGCTCGCAACAAAAAGTCATATCCGTATATAATTATTCTCACCAAAGCAATATTGTAAAATGTCATCCTACGAAAAGTCGCATACGACAAAAACGTAAATACGTGAAACTTGAATGAAAGTAATTAAAGGGCAAGGGAAACATATTGAGAATACGGTTTTTTTCGTAATATGTTATGGGGCAAGGGAAATAAAGTGATTTTGCCGCGTTATCATTCACATAATTGACAAATGTAAGAGTTGAACAGAATAAATGAAAGGGCAATAGAAAGATATTTGCAATATCGCATTTTTGTACTCTGTTCTGGGGCAAGGGAAATAAGTGGTTGTGTTGAGGTGTCTTCATTGACATATTTGTATGTAAAGTGAGGGTTGCGAATAAATGTACAGAAAGTAATAATGAATGGCATACATGAACGTATTTTCAACAAGATGAGAGGGCAAGGGGAATAAGTTGAAATGGGGCAAGGGAAATAAGTGTATTGTTACAGTGAATGTTCATATGACATTCGTTGTGATATTAATTACACATAATTTTGTTTAAAATTTAAATTTGTTATTGCACAAATTAATTACACATAATTTTGTGTAAAATTTGTTATTGCACAATTCATGGGAAATAGAAATAAATTGAAACAGAGTTTGGTGGAATTTACGATAACCGTCAAATGGCGCGTTTGAGACAATGACCATCAGACGATGGCAACATCGAAATACTTATTGTGATAACTATGTAAATGAATGTTGTCACATTATCCTAAATAATATTAAATTGTTGGTACTTACAAGATGTCTTGTGTATGGTCTAATGTGCTACCGTGATTTCCATTGTTGATGCACATTTCACACATTTTTGATGACATGGTAGAACCCCGTGTCGATTAAAAAACGCCACTAATTGAACATCCGACGTAAGCACTTCGTAAAAACGTATAGTCGTAAATTGGCATTAGGTTAGGTTAGGTTTGTTGTGAGTGGGTCTCAGTAGACCCTCCACTGCGGCCATCAGCAGGCCTATTGTGGCTCACGCCTAATTATATTTCACCCAATAAGTTCAGTCTCTTAATGAAACCGATAACTTTATTGGGTGAGAATGTGTCTAGATCCTCTGGCAGCAGTTGCCCTTTGCCAAATATTGAGAATCGGATCCTCTCCACAGTGGGACAGGTGCATAAGATATGGTCTGCCTTCTCATCATCCTCCAGGCATAGACGGCACTCGGCGTTTTCCGCTAGGCTGAGTTTATGCAGATGATAGTTTAGTCGGCAGTGCCCGGTATATAGGCCTGTTAGAGTTTTCAGGTGTATCCTGTTTAACTCTAAAAGTTTCTTAGCTCTTGATTTCAAAGGGTACTTTATAAACGCCTTCGAATGAACTAATCCTGGTAACTCTTGCCAATACTGGAGAGTTTGCCTTTCAGCCCAGGTTGAGATAGCCATCTTGGCAGTACTTGAGGATATTCCAAGTATTGGTTCTGGTCCGATGAATCGTGATCCCGCTCCTTCTCTGGCTAAGGAGTCCGCTATTTCGTTACCTTCCATACCAGAGTGGCCGGGTATCCAGACCAGAGTCACTTTGTTGTTCTTGCTCAAATGATTTAGAGCTTCCTGACAGTTCCATACCGTTTTGGAGTTACACTGGTAGGAGCCAAGAGCTTTTATAGCTGCTTGGCTATCTGAGAACATTTTTATTGATCTGCGTGTAAGATGCATATATTCCAGCCTTCGTACACACAGTTAAATGGCATGAACCTCAGCCTGAAAAACAGTTGCATGAGTACCTAGGTTTGAGACTATCCTCACCCTTGGTCTGTAGCTGTGTACTCCGGCTCCTGTTCCCTCGGGAGTTTTGGAGCCGTCTGTAAACCAACAACTGTCTGCCTTCAGTAGGTCGGCTTTATTCCGATCCCACTCATCTCTTTCTGGAGAAAGGATGTTGAAGGTCAGCTCGTAGTTGGTCATAGTAGGCATAGTATCCGAGGGCATTCCCAGGATGCTGTGATTCTCTATGTCATCCAGCAGCCTGTTCCGCTCCATGATACTAGTCTGCGGCATATTAATGGCCGCTTGTTGCAGTCTGTAGGTTGCCCACCTGGCCTCTCTCTCCAGATATATATGAAGAGGGGGTAAATCCAGGAGGATTTCCATTGCAGCTGACGGTGTGGTGCTAATTGCTCCCGTTACGGTCATGTATGCTAATCTCTGCAGTCCAGAGAGTTTGGATTTGGCCGTCCGTTGTAATCCTTTTGGCCACCAAACAATGGATCCGTATGTTATCATTGGTCTGATGACCGTGATATAGATCCAGTAAATTTGTTGGGGACCCATGCCCCAGGTTTTGCCACAAATACGACGGCATGTCCATAGGGACAGCGCTTTGTGGATTACTTTTCCAGATGGGATTCATTAAGTGATTTATCCAATGATTCCGATATTTCACCTCCCCCCGCAAGGACAGCTTTCCCATTAAAGTGGAGGTCTTAAGTCCTCCAGCTTCCTTTTCCAGGTGAATGGTTACTTTTGGGGTTTACAGACACGTTCCTTGTCGCACCAGTTACTCACTGCATCCAGTGTCTCTTGAAGGATATTTGATTTACTCCTCAGAGTTTCCTCTGACTAGTATGACTAGATCACTGCTAGAACCTCAACCTCCCACAGTGTGAGGATGGCCAGTAGGTCGTCCACAAGAAGTGACCCATTAAAGGGGGGAGAGAACCCCACCCTGTGGGCACCCTCTCGTGGCTCTAAACCTAACTGTTTCTCCCTGTAGGGACGTTGTTATGGTTCTGTTTGATAGCATGGCACGAATCCAGTCGCCTATAGTAGGCTCAATTCCTCTGGCAGCCACTGCTGCATATAAGGAGTCGGGCAATGCATTATTAAATGCTCCCTCAATGTCGAGAAAGGCTCCCACCGCAATTTCCTTCATTTGAAGGGATTGGGTGATCTTCTCGACTAGGTTATTGAGTGCTAGTTCGGTTGATTTTCCTGTCTGATAGGCGTACTGATGGATATTGAGGGGGTGATGATTCAGGATGTTCCCCCTGATATATCCGTCCAGCACCTTCTCCAGGCCTTTCAACAGAAAAGATGTCAGGCTAATTGGTCTAAGCGATTTAGGGCTTGGTTCTTTCCTACCCATTTTTGGTATATATACTACCTTAACCGCCGACCAACTGGATGGGATATAGTTCCATACCAGACTAGCTCTGCATAGTTTAATGAGGAGTGGGAGCAATATTTCCAGTCCATTTTGTAGTAGAGCTGGAAAAACTCCATCCTCTCCTGGCGATTTGAATGGTTGGAATGATCTGATGGCCCACTCAATTGCCGGTATTGTGATCACCTTTTTAGCCGTCAACCAATCATTTTTAACAGGTCGTTTTAATCGGCCTTCTGATGGTGACGGCTGTTGGTCATCCGCATTCAAGCAGCCTGGGAAGTGGTTTTGTGCTAGGAGCTGTAAGGTTTCCTTTCCAAAGTCCGTATATGAGCCATCCGGCCGCCTTAACGAACCGAATTCCCTTGTCGGCTCTCTGGAAAGAATCTTGTGGATTCTAGTACTGTGAGGTACGTCAGTTATACTCTCACAGAATTTCCTCCAAGATCCCCTTTTTGCTTTCCTTATTTCTTTGTTATAGTCCGTTAGAGCGGATCTATATTGGTCCCAGTCGCCCGAAGCTTTAGCTCGAATAAAGAGGCGTCGAACTTCTTTTCTCATTTTATCCAAATTTTTGTTCCACCAAGACGTGCCTCTATTATCCCTTTTTGTCTTCAGTGGACAGTTTTCGTTACATGCTGAGACCATCGCGTTGCGGATCTGTTCCGCCGCAATTTCAGTCTCATCACGATTCCTATTTGTGGTGATAGCGGATTGAAGGTGAGACTGGAGGGAATATTTATACCCTTCCCAGTCCGTGCACTTCGGATCCCGATATGTCATCACAGGTCTTGGACCAGCTTCTATATTGAATAGAATATGTTTATGATCTGAACACGAGGGTTCAGAAGATACTTTCCAATCGGATATCTTGTTGCTCAAGTAGTTTGAGCTGATTGTAATATCTAATACCTCCTTCCTATTTCTGGTGACAAAGGTTGGTTCGGAACCAATGTTATTCACAGTTAGTCCTTCACCTAATAAATATTCAAAAAGTGACTCACCTCTTTGGTTAATGTTCGTGCTTCCCCACGCTGTATGGTGGGAATTCGCGTCACATCCAATAACCAGGTGGATATTGTTCCTTTTGCTGTAGGCGATTAAATCCCGCACTACAGCTGGAGGAGGTTGGTCTGCATTTCTATCACCCGGGAAGTAGGCTGAGCAGACGATTATATCCATCTTGCTTCCTCCCTCCGAGATCGATACCTGGACGGTTACAACGTCCTGGGTGCAGTAACCTGTAAGAACAAAGTGGTTAATGTTATTTCTGATCAAGATACATGCCCTGGGTCTTTCATCAAAGCCGATTTCTATTACCTTGCCAGAAGTATTTCCCAGGCCGCTTACTCGGCCTGTGTTACTTGTCCAGGGTTCCTGGAGGAGAGCGATGTCGATTTGCTCTTCCTTGAATCTTTTGCCGAGGACGTATGTGGCCGTCCTGGCTTTTTGTAGATTCGCCTGCAGACACCTAATATAAGATGTCATTGGGTAGTTGATTTGAGGATAAGGATTAAGAGATAAGGGTACTAGTTGTGGAGTGTTGAGATACGGTTGGGTTAGGTAGGGTTAGGTTTGTGGGTTTAAAGGTAAGTTAAGGGGGGGGGGGATTTTTTTCTCCTCCTCCCGGAAGGTGAATGTTTCTCACTCTTCCTGGAGGTGGTTTTGTCTGGGTTAGGTTCCCCCGCCGTTCCCTTCTTCGAAGGTGGTTTAATTCCACTCTTCTTAAGATGGGATTTATCGGGGGATTTTCCTTTCCCAGAGGTTCCTTGTCGGGGCTGTTCGCTCCTCTTGGGAAGCGATTGTAGTTCGCTTTTCCTTGAGGGCGTTCCTGCTACCGCTTTCTTATCAGAGGGGTCTTTACCTCCTCTGACTTTTGGACGGAATTGGACTTGTCCAAATCCGCAGAAGGGCCTGAAATTCAGTCCCTCCAGTGTAATCATGGACGCTTCATCTACTGAGAACGTCCATGTTTGACCAGAGCCCGAATCCTCCCGAGTGTTCAGACCGTGGTTCATTTTCCTCAGCCTGTTCAGCACTACCTCAGAAGACAGCCGGTTACCGACGTCATCCGGGATATATGCCGAACAGACATGAGGTTTGGGAAGGTCCTGTCCCTGCACGAATTTAAGACGCGCTCCTTCCCATGGATGGAGGCGTTCTGTGGCGCTTTCCATCCACGAGGTGCTCGTCCCATCCGCACAGGTAATGAGAAGCCACCCAGGCCGTTGTGTGCAGCCTAGGAACCTCATCTGAGGACCTTCGTCTGGGATTGCCTCTACAGCTTGCATTATTGCCTGCTGTAGTGCTCCCATCTGTGTACTCGTTAGAGTCTCCGTTGGGTAGTTGGAATGGATTATGCCCACTCTGACCCCCTCCACGGCTTCCCTAAAAAGCAGTTTTGCAGCTCCACCTTCCCGGGGCTTTTTTGCCCGCTGGTGTGGTGTGCTGTCGTCGGAGCGCAGACGCTTACCGGTTACAGCTTGCTCAGAGGAGGTTTGTTGCCCCCCGCTCTGGCTGCTGTTCGGTTGGCCGTTGCGCCAACACTTTACTTAAGGCGGTTTCGTAAGGTATTCCGCTCTTAAGTAAACGACCAAGGCGCCTTCTTGCAGCACCCCCCAGTCGTTTCCTTTTAAGGTTGAGTCCATCCAATTTCTTGGATACCTCATCCTCTGTGGTTCTCAATTGTCCGGCCCTTAGAGACGGGGACTTTAACAGCTCCCGCTCCTGGGCCGATGAAATAGAGATTTCTGATGGAGTAGGATTGATCCCAATCTCCATATGTTCTCCAGTTTCCTGGAGATCGAGAGCTTGCCTTCTCTCGTTAAGGGTGTCAGTCTTATTAGTACCCTCCACAGCCTGACATCCCACTGTGGGTACTGAGTAGTCGTTGGCTGACGGTAGGGTGGAGCCTACTCTCCTACTCTCTTCCCCGACCGGAACTGGGGTATCCCACCCCTGCTCCGTAAACTTTTGTTCCTTGTTCGTGTCCATTTCCATTTTGTTGTATTTGGCTATGGTCCTGGTCCCGCACCACTGAGTACCAGGGAACTTTTTTTGTTAAAGTGGTTGTTTCCCTCTGTGCAAGCCTGTTGGTTCACGGGTGTTGTTTTATTTCACACCTACCCGGTGACACTAGTGTCACTTAGGGCATTCCCCTATCCGCCACCTGGGGACGCGCCCGGTTGGCATTGTTCACATTTATTAAATTCACAATTTAACTTTTCACTGTTTGTCGAAGTTGACGATGAAGGAACCGAAAACATTTTATTCAACAGAAGAACAGAACTGCAGGCAAAGAAATTGTAAAAATGCAAGTTCAGGTACTTGAAAGCGTCTGTTTAGATAAGCTGACAAATCACAGAAGAGCTGTTTGTTTGTGTTATTTCCAATTTGAAATGGGAATCCAGTTTAAATGAAATTGTTTTGTCAAAATGTGTGTAAAATGTAAATGTACTGTTCACCTAATTTCCTTGTGAATCCCACGTGCAATTCGTTTGATATCAATAGGTGAAACCCGATCTACTTTTTGCAGTTTGTACAGTTGTCAGATGTACGACTATTACAACCTAGTTTTCTTTGAAAATAAAGTTGTATTGTTGGTTGCATGCTAGAAGGTACCGTTTTCACTACAACTTTTCATTCGACCAGCACCTCACAATGTTGCCAGTGTAATTTCCTTGTATTGCAGTGAATTCGTGTGCACAATGGTTTCTCGAAGTGTTGTCGAATCGTGATTTTATTGACAGAAGAACATACAGTGGTAGACATTAAGTGTTTTTTTTGTGGTTAGTAACAATTTTGTTGTATGCCGTGCGAAGGACAGGTACGTATATTTCATACATATGGCAACACGTAGATGTTAATAGTTACTTTGTACCCGCCCGCGCTGTCAACCCGTAAGGAGTCATAAAAAATAGAATTAGAATGTACGTGTGTAAGTTAAACACGCCATAAGAGGGTTATCGTAAATTCCACCAAACGCACTGGAAATTTTGTTTTCTTTTTTGCCGTCCCCGTCATAAGCGCAACATATAAGTATGTAGGATGTGTTCCTGACATGACGGAGCATCGTACTGTGTGACCAAAATAAATTTACAGCAAATCTGCGTTTTAACAGACACTCATTCCATATTCGTGAATCATGAGCGCTACCCCTCCATCGTGCAACGATATCGAGAATTTTAACTTTTGCATCGCTAACTACCTGTTATAACATAAACATATATTACCTTTTTAAAAAAAGTTCTTGCTTAATAATAATTACCTGTACATTTAACGAATAGTAGCCTTTTCTATTTATAAACAAATCTGGATTTTCTCCACCCAGACATTTTATTTTAACATGAGTTCCATCTATAGCTCCTACAACTGCTGGGCAACGAGCGATATTGTAAAATTCTGTCTTCACCGTATTTAGTTCCTCATTTTCAGGAAATTTGATAAATTCTTCTCTATGCCCTGCAATGGCCTCAACCACTCGTTTTACAATTATGCTTAATGTTGGTTGAGATAATCCATGATGTTCGGCTATAAATCATACAAAAAGTATTTACGTAAGTATAATTTTTATTACAAGAGTAACTATAATTTACCTATATCATCACCATATGCACCTTTAGCTAAATATCTTATAGTTGCAAGTACTTGTATTTCTGGACTCACAGGCAAACCACGATTATTATTAACATGCAAAATTTCATTTCATATCAAATTTACTACAAATTGAGCTACTCCCTTAGAGTCTATACTTTCTCTTAAACTGCATATCTGTGTAGATTTCAAATGGATTTCTCCTAACTAAATATACCTTTGGATTACGTGGTATAACCATTTCAACTTCTGCAACTTCTCTCAATTCATCATTTATGTCAATCAAGTCCATTGAAAAACTAAAAAATTGCGAAGTTACAAATACAAAACTTTTGTCCAATCTAATCAATACTTATCTATCCTTTATTTTCTCTCGATTTTTTGCGTAATGTTACTTTTATATACAATACCTAGGGTATTGTATATAAAAGTAAATACAAAAAAAAAAAGATTGAGATGTACCTACTTGATAAACTATAGAAATATCTTCGCATGTAGGTGAAACTAACCTTTAATTTGATTTAATTTCATGTAGTCATGTCCATGAAGTCATGTCTACTTCAGTGGTCATGTCATGCAGTTGTCAAATTGTAAGAGGAAATGCACAAGTCTATTTCGTAAATTGCTGCGTTGCCAGATATTTACAAATCTTAGCATCCCACTAACTAGTAGCCACTAAAAATTCGTTTATTAATACGGATTGCTTAGTAGCTTTCTAGTAGTCACTAGTTAGTACCGTGTTAGTATGCTACTAGGGTGTTGTCTATTAATAGGGCTCTAAGGCTTTAACTTTTACAGTACACCAAAGTGACAGATAACAAGACACACTTCACTTCTCGTTACCAATCTTAACGTTATTTTTTAAGGAGTTTTTACAGATTATCATTAAGCATGGTTCACAACAACAATGATAATAATAAATACCTAGTTTTTTTTTAAATTTAATACTGTCATTTTTATCTGAATAATGCGCTAGTATAAAAATTTTAGGTAGATAGTAAACAAACACAACACTTCCAACACATTTTATTGTTGAAACTATTGTAGACAACTCATAAAAATATATTGGTACCGTATCCATTTCATACGATGCAACATAACGATAATAAATGCTACATGTACCAAGTGATAGCACATCATAATTGAGCCACCCGGTATATCGGAGACCGTGACATTCAGGCACTCAAGGCAGTCCCAACTCTTCCCCTCAACGTTCCCCTGAACCTGACTCAGCCGAAATATTGTTTATAAACACACCACTTAATGTATAATGTTCGATATAGGATAACTAAAACTATGATGAATTTAAGGCATTCTTACGATTGACTTGTTAGAGAATAGTGCATATTTAAATATTTCTCTATACAGGAAGTTGTTTCATTTACGAGTTAGTTAAGAGTTTCTAACACAAGAATAATATAACTATTATTTTGACTTGTAGTTATACATAAAAACAGTATCTCCTAGATATGATCTATATCAGAAACTCTTAAAAGGGATAATTACCTCCTTTTAATAATTACCCCCTTTTAAGAGTAATTACCCCCTTTAAGAGTAATTACCCCCCTTTTAAGAGTTTCTGATCTAGATCATATCTAGTATGGGCCTCGCGGTAAAGTCTGTTGTACGGAACAACCTAGTTTAAAGTTCAGTTCAATAACTAATTTGAACATAAAAAACGTAGGTACTGATCTCTTTACCGTCGTCAAAGGTACCGCCGTTTTTTATGTAGCAAATAAGTGATCCTTTATGTGGTTGTTCCAAAGAAACAATATCGGTTCGCTTGGATCGAGTGATATTAACGAACGAACAAACTGATAAATCGAATCCGACCAACTTCACAGGGAATGCTTGGTAGCACCCACGGTTCATATATTATGAACCGTGGGTAGCACCGTCAAAATGCTCAAATATCGGGCTGTCAAATAGGTTATGTTACTTTACATTTAAATTATCACCGAAACATAACAAGTATGAACGCTGCTTTTGGAGAAAAACCAATTGGTAGGAATTATGAAAATTAATATGTATGCTCAAATATAATCGTCTTAATCATTTTAGTTAGTGAGGACCATGTGTTCATTACTCCTATGAAGCTAGTAAAGATTGTCGACGATATGCAACAGTGGGATAAATCAGAAGCTTATTTTGTAAAATTGCCCATTTCTAAAGAAATATTCTCTAATACCATTAAATGATTTTTAGGAATATTTAGGATTTATTTTTGCAATAAACGATTCAGTAAAAGGAAAAAATAATTCCCAAGGTAGTGCTAATGCATCAGAAGCTATAGGTAAAATTGTGAATTTATTAGATACATTGAATACATGGATTGATGAAATACCACCAATTCAACAACCACAAAGATTTGGAAATCAAGCTTTTAGAGCTTGGTATAGTAAATTGAAAAATGTAAATATTAACTTGAATATATTCTATATAATGGTAATGATGTACAGTAACTACATGTTTCTAATAACCTGTATTTATGGAGGAGGTCAATAATTATGATAGATAGAAATTTCTTTAAATTGCAAACATTTTAGTAACTGTGTTAAAAGAATAGTTTGATATCCTAATTTTAAAATGTGGAAAAAAAAAGATTTCTAGACATTTTAAAAATCCCGTTTAATTTGCTAAAGTATATTTTGAATGCTGAAAATTTCATGCTTTCACACGACCTAATATTACCTCTAGAATTTACACATTAACATAGACCTGCTAGTAAATACTGCATGTGCCTATTTAGCCAGCCATAGTCAGCTAAATTAAGTAAGCTTGGTAATAAATACTTTTTACTCCACAATAAACTATAGGGCCTCGTATCTCTACTCAGCACAAAATCCTAGGATTTTCTGGGAGTTACTTCGGTGACTTGATAGCAGTGACGTCTGGTGGATTTAGGTTGTACCATATCTCAGTATTGGAGCATGGAACCCAAGCAATATTTGAATGCACGACTATCAGTACTGATTGAAGAAGTTTTGCAGAAAAAAACCTGAAAAAATATTTGAGAAAAAAGTTACAAAAATGCGCAGACTCCCCAGATTCCTTCTAGACCATTAGTAAAATAGTTGCAAACTAGTTTTTTTAGTAATCAGAAGGAAAATTTATCACCCCGTGTTTTTTTTGGTTTTCGATAATTTAGATTTTTTTGTAAAGTTGTGATATTTTGAAATTTACACAATGAAGAACTTAATTTCAAAGTGTCATAACTTTACAAAAAATCAAAATATTGGAAAACAAAAAAAACGGTGATAAATTTTCCTTCTGATTACGAAAAAAAAAATAGTTTGCAAGATTTTGCTAATGGTCTAGAAGGAATCTGAGGCTATACATTTTTGTAACTTTTCTCAATTTTTTTTCAATTTTTTTCTGCAAAACTTCTTCAGTCAGTACTGATAGTCCTGCCTTAAAATATTGCCTTGGTTCCATGCACCAATATTGAGATATTGTATAACCTAAATCCACCAGTTATCACTGCATGAAATGCGGTTAAGAAACCATTTTAAGAAAACGATGACCTACTAGTAAATACTTCTTGTACCTATTTAGCCAGCCATAGTCGGCTAAATTCAGTAAGTCTGGTAATAAATACTATTTTGCTGAATCAAGAAAATCTATTACCGGATTTTGTAAATGTTGTAAATGACAGGGTATATGATTTCTATATAGTATTATTTCTTATAAAGAAATACACTGCTTTTAGATGAATCAAATAAACTGTATTTAGATACACTCTACATATGTTTCGGCTTTTTAGGCCTTTCTCAAGAGCATTACAGATAAATACTAAAGTTATGAGCACAATTTACCTAATATATAAAAACTTTCACTAATCTGGTTAAAAATTACAGGAAATTCCCTGGGTAATAAAACTAAATGTCTACCTACTCGGAGTATAATCTACTGGGCGATTCTTAAAACCTTATCTATTATAGGCGTGTTGATGTAGTTTTGCTGGTCATTGGTGGTACAAGGGTTGCTTTTAAGGGATTTTTATTTCTAATTGTTCTAAAAAGGTTTAGGCGTTTTCCTTTTCTTTCTGTGTGGATTAAATTTATATTCTCTGTGTCTATAAAATGATTTTTATCAATGCAATGTGTTGCCATTCCTGTATTCTTATTGTTATTTAGAATGGCTTTTTTTATGTTCTTTAACCCTATCAGCTATACTTCTACCACTTTGACCAATATATACAGCATTACAATCTTTACATTTAATTTCATATACACCTGATTTATTGAGTTTACTTATTTTTCTTTATTATTGACTAAAATACTTCCTAAATTTGTTTTATTTACACTAATTGTGGAAATGCCTAAATTATTTAGTTTATTACTGATCTTATCACTATACTTGAATGTAATTAATGAAATTGTATTTAGTTGTTTTTTTTGGGTACAATAAAAAATTCTTTTTGAAGCATTTTTTGCTGTTTGTTTTTTCAACATATTGTCTATTAATGACTCGTTATATCCATTATTTTTTGCGATTTGTTTAATTATATTGAGTTCCTTGTTGAAATCATCCTCATCTAGAGGAAAATGTGTGAGTCTATGTATTAAGCTATGGAAGGGGGAAAGTTTAATTTGCCAAGATTGTTGTGAGCTATAATGAATGACCGTGTCTGTGGTAGTGGGTTTTCGATATATACTATATTTTAAATGATTACTATGTTTTTTAACGTTAACATCCAAAAAGTTTAATTGACCATTTTCTTCAGTTTCCATAGTGAACTGAATTTTGCTATTAAAGGAATTCAATAAATTAAGGAAACTACTTAGATTCCTTTCAGTACCGGTCCATATGCAAAAAATATCGTCTACATATCGAGTCCAATAAAAAACATGTGATTTTAGACTGCTATTACAATTAAAATTAAACCTTCAAAATTCACCATAAATATCTCAGCTAACAAAAGGAGAAATAGGCGAACCCATTGGTAAGCCGTCTTTTTGTTTATAAAATTCACCATTGAACTGAAAATAGTTCTGTTCAATGCAAATCTTTAGAATGTTTAGAATGTGTTAGAAAGATTTGCATTGAACAGAACTATTTTCAGTTCAATGGTGAATTTTATAAACAAAAGACGGCTTACCAATGGGTTCGCCTATTTCTCCTTTGTTAGCTGAGATATTTATGGTGAATTTTTGAAGGTTTAATTTTTAATTGTAATAGCAGCCTAAAATCACATGTTTTTTATTGGACTCGATATGACGATATTTTTTGCATATGGACCGGTACTGAAAGGAATCTAAGTAGTTTCCTTAATTTATTGAATTCCTTAATAGCAAAATTCAGTTCACTATGGAAACTGAAGAAATGGTCAATTCTTTTTGGATGTTAACGTTAAAAAACATAGTAATCATTTAAAATATAGTATATATCGAAAACCCACTGCCACAGACACGGTCATTCATTATAGCTCACAACAATCTTGGCAAATTAAACTTTCCCCTTCCATAGCTTAATACATAGACTCACACATTCTCTCTAGATGAGGATGATTTCAACAAGAAGAACCCAATATAATTAAGCAAATCGCAAAAATAATGGATATAACGAGTCATTAAAACACAATATGTTGAAAAACAAACAGCAAAAAATGCTTCAAAAAGAATTTTTTATTGTACCCAAAAAAACAACTAAATACAATTTCATTAATTACATTCCGAAGTATAGTGATAAGATCGGTAATAAACTAAATAATTTAGGCATTTCCACAATTAGTGTAAATAAAACAAATTTAGGAAGTATTTTAGTCAATAATAAAGAAAAAATAAGTAAACTCAATAAATCAGGTGTATATGAAATTAAATGTAAAGATTGTAATGCTGTATATATTGGTCAAATGTAGAAGTATAGCTGATAGGGTTAAAGAACATAAAAAAGCCATTCTAAATAACAATAAGAATACAGGAATGGCAACATTGCATTGATAAAAATCATTTTATAGACACAGAGAATATAAATTTAATCCACACAGAAAGAAAAGGAAAACGCCTAAACCTTTTAGAACAATTAGAAATAAAAAATCCCTTAAAAGCAACCCTTGTACCACCAATGACCAGCAAAACTACATCAACACGCCTATAATAGATAAGGTTTTAAGAATCGCCCAGTAGATTATACTCCGAGTAGGTAGACATTTAGTTTTATTACCCAGGGAATTTTCTGTAATTTTTTAACCAGATTAGTGAAAGTTTTTATATATTAGGTAAATTGTGCTCATAACTTTAGTATTTATCTGTAATGCTCTTGAGAAAGGCCTAAAAGCCGAAACATATGTAGAGTGTATCTAAATACAGTTTATTTGATTCATCTAAAAGCAGTGTATTTCTTTATAAGAATTATTTACAAGATGTTTCACAAGGAACCGACCACTTACTCAATCCAGTGTATTAGTATTATTTCTTTCAGGGTCATTTAAATAACTTTTTAATTGTGTTTGTTGTAAAAAAATTTATTTATTATTTAAGATCGGCTTAATGTGCAAACGTCGTTCTCACCAATCTAGCAAACCTGGAAAAGTCAGGGAATTTAGAATAGTCCAAAAAGAGTAATGAAATGTCCAAGAATTTGAGGAAATTGGAATAAAAGTCATGAAATTGGTATAATTCTCTGCCAAAGTCATAGAATTTACTTCTAGTTTTATAGTATTTTTTAGTATAGTATTATAAATATATAAATGTATAAGCCCCTCCTCTCCCACATAGGTTATTTTGAGGTACCTTTGGAATACGGGGAGTTGTATTACCTGTGGTGTTTATTTAACTACAGCAGTATCAACGTGAAATACTTGTTGCTAAAGACTACTAATGGCAGAAGTTAATATATCAATTTATTTTTTTCCTTATAGTACTACATTAATCTATTTGTTTATGCAGATTTAAATACCTGCAAAAACGATTTGTGTATTTGACGTTTAATATGATGATAGCTAGTGAATTCTGTCAGAGAATGTAATCATCCAAACATTTAGGTCTGTAATATAATAAAATAAAAAAAAATAAGTTGTACTAACTTGTAACCAAAATTTTTTATTTTATATCTTCAGTTAATAAAAGAGACGATATGCTAATAGCTAAATATTCATATCAATATTAGTATTGATATACTTATAGTACAAATTTTGTTCAGAAAGATCTGTATATTTTTTTAAACAAAATTTTTATCTTTGTGGTGATCAAAATTCTACTAGTACTACCTAAGTACTTATACAGGGTGTTTCATTAGGAAAGGGAAATACTTTAACTGTGGATAAGGGTCACCGAGGTGGTTCCAAATAACCCATACTTAATGGGTCTTTTGCCCTTTATAACCGAGGTACAGGGTCATTTATCAATTTTACCTATTTCTTTATTTAACACCCTCTATATATGTATCTGAATTTTTAAAATTTCTTTCCATATTTGAAAGGTGCGATAAAAACTGAATTCAACAATATACTTTTTTATTTTTCCACCGACAATTTTACTACTAAAATTTTAATTTCAAATTGTAGTTTATGAGCATTTAGGGGTACACAATGGATTCAAGCGCATTTTATTAATTTTATTACGTCGTAATTAATGAAAATTACTTAATATGTATTTCTAAAACCTACATAATTTGTATTTGTATGCCTCTAGACCACTAGAAAATGTAATTACGGGTCCATATTTAGGACAACAACAACCAATAAGAACACCAACAATTAAACGATTGATTTTTTGCGATTAAATCGACTAATAATCATTTATGAAAAAAATTTTCAGATAAATATTGTTCAGAATTGAATTCTGCATAACTTTGTATTCTTGTGTTTTTTTTTATATCTCAATCATTTAATTAGTTACCTTGAATTTATAACAGTTAAATTTGGTTATTCGCTAATAGATTATAAATCATTTTTTGCAAAAATTTTTCAAACAATTGAACTCGTTTTCACACCACCCTTGAGACAGAGTTCGCTAGCGCATTTTTTTTAACGTGATATCCCTAGGAGGCCTATTCCACGAATGCAAGGGTGGGGCCACAGATCAGCTGACGCTAGTAGGATAACTAATTAAATGATTGAAAAATTAAATGATTGAAATATGTATACAAAAAACACAAGAATAAAAAGTTATGGACAATTTAATTCTGAACACATTTGTTTGAAGAATTTTTCCATAAAATGATTAATAGTCCATTTATTTGCAAAAAAAACAATCCAACCCTTACATTCAAGATGGCGCCAGAAGCCAGAGGATTTCTTGTGTGACTTTTCGGGCTAAAAACTACTTATTAACACTAGCTGCCCCCCCAACATTCATACTCTCCACGATTTTCTTGAAGATAAACAATAGTTTTTTCTGGATTATTACGAAAAACTACAAAAATTTCTGAAAATGACCGTCATTTTGCTCGATGCATTTTCTTGCCCATGTAGACTTCGCCAATCAGTCGTGAGAGAATAGATGTGGTCCGATTAACTTATTATCAAACACGCCGCACCTCAAATTATAAACTCTTGTGAACTGGGCCTCGTCGGTAAATAAACATCTACGTATAATTCTATCATTTCGAATAATCCACCTATTAAAATTCATTCTCGGAATTTCGTCCCCTGCCACTAACCGCTGTACTTTCTGCACATGAAATGGATAAAAACGACGTTTCTTTAGTCGTCGTCAAACACTAACATGAGGTACATTTAGGGCATGACCATTTCGTCTGGTGCTAGTTTCTGGATTATTGTTAACCATATTCACAACATTTTCTTCCAATTTAAATGACTGAATAAGATTTACAGGAAACAACTACTCAGCGGACAAAAGCCCCGACCTGCATTGAATTAAACCTGCAAGTCTTGTTTGGTAGCTAAGATCATTTGTCTATTCCTCACTAGACATATACCGGTTTCGAACTTGTTATGTTCTCGTCCATTACTTATGGCATACTGACGAGAACATAACAAGTTCGAAACCGATCTATGTCTAGTGAGGAATAGACAAATGATCTTAGCTACCAAACAAGACTTGCAGGTTTAATTTAATGCAGGTCGGGCTATTGTCCGCTGAGTAGTTGTTTCCTGTAAATCTTATTCAGTATATAGTTTAACCCACCAGGTTTAGAGGTCACAGCCCTTGCTACCTGCTTTGCAAGTCGCTCTCAGTCACTAAGACATCAATTATGGAGTGTAGAGAAGGAAGAACGTACGGAAGAACGGTACGTTCAAAATGTGGTCTGAATTCTGTAAGGTTTGAGATGTGGCGCTGATCGTATTATGGGATTGAGTCTGAAGTTAAACACTTACTATATCTCTGAAACTAGCTTCAGATTCTATAAACTAACGAAAACATAATATTATGTAGGTGTTGAAAAGAATTATACAGCGTAAAAAAATAATAAAAATAGTAAAAACAAAATCACGTAGAATACCTCCTGTAAATCAGCGCCACCTATTCTTCCATCGAAAATCCGATCACATTTTTTTAACACGGAGACGTTTCTCCTTCTCTACACTCCATAACATCAATGATGTCTGACGGATAGTAGCACTGACCACCAGAGGGATACACTTATCACTAGAGCTGTCCGATGTGCCTGGAGTACAGCCACGGTCTTGCGCTGTCGTCACACGTGCCGATTTAGAAGTGATTTACGCTACAGTCTTATTTGAAAGGTGAATGCGTGAGGTTGTACCTATAAATTATACATAATGTCAAACGCGCCGAAGCGTAAAAAACGACCGTACGCGGACACAGTGAATAAATTTATCGGTGAATTTCCGGATTTATTCTATGACGGATGCAAAATAATTTGTAAAGTTTGCAATCAAGACTTAATGTGCTGGCACAAAACAGATTGTCGTCGTCATATCAATACCGTGCAACATCAAAATAAAAAAAATGGCATGCCTTTGACAACTCAGTTTATGTTTGATTTATTGTTAATGTTAATAGCCTGTAATATTCCGCTACACATACTGGATAAACAACCATTTCGGGAGTTTTGGAATAAATACAATCCCCAGGTGAACTTACCAAGTCGTACATCGTTATGTAGATATATTCCAGCTGTTCGTGAAGACATTGTAAATAGGATTAAATGTGGATTAAAAAAATACACGGCTCTGGTTATGTATTGACGAGACGACAGATTGTAAAAAAAATTATATTTTAAATATTATAGTACGTGTACTGGACCCTCTTAAACCAACATTTCCACGGCTTTTTACTATGCTGAATATTTTCAACAAATAAAAGCTGTGATACTACAGTTCAACCCTAACGAGGCTGCAGCTATTAGGGAAAGCCAGACAAGCTTTCAAGGCGTTTCCCTTGAAACAGATTTAAAAAAGTATTAATAACAATTATAGGGGACTACACGACGAAATAGAAAAATTGCAAAATAGTTCGTTGTCGTTAGTGGAATCGCTGCAAATAGTGGACGACGTAAAAACACAGCTACAGGCTATAAATGACGCAAAAAATAATCGCGTTAGTGAAAAATTCGAGAGTGTGTTACAGAAAGATCCTGATTTTAGCAAATTAAGACAAATTTGTGATGGTGCATCTACAACTTCGTTAAGTGAGTTCACAGATTGTTTTACTTATGCCTGTATTACATCCGTAGATGTCGAACGGTCATTTTCAAAATACAAACATATTTTTTCACCAAAGCGAACATCGCTGACAGAGACAGCTGTAGAAACATACCTGATGCTATTATACTATAGATCTTCCCCACTTTGTGATGACGACAACTGTGACGTACCTCGTTGCTCTACGCAAGAGCAGAAGTGTCACTTTGACGCCCAACACTACGGCGGTGCTTACGGTACGGAGATCTCGGGCGCCAGTTTCTGTTTAGAGTGCAGAAACACCACTTTACTCTATCGGCGGGACGATAGAGGCCGGGCAACTGCAGTGAAGATACGGCTAAGCCAGGGGTCGGGAAAAAGGAAATTTACACACTACAGTTAAGAAACAGACTCGCATTCAACATATGTACATTTATTCTACACACTAATTATTATTTACACTTTATACACACCTTAGTAACTACAACTTATACTACAACGGTCTTACCTACAAACGGTCTTATTCTACAAGCGGTCTTATACTACTACCGTCTTAACTACAGACAAGCGGGGCAGTAAGCGGGCGGTCAAGCGGTGCGATACGGTACGCCGGTGAATGAAGCGGTGAAACGGTAAGCAGCGATAAATCAATCGGTCATAAACAGACGGCGGACGGATACCAGGAGGGGAAGCAAGCGCCAATACAAGCAAACTATGCCTATCTCACGCGGTTACTTATTATCGCTTGGCTGATGGATGGTTCCGGTCTTATGATATGCCAACTAGTACCTTCAAAGCGCCCTGCCAAAGAAAACGGACTCAGGCGGCCTGGAGGGCACGCGGTTGAATGCGGTTACGGTAAAGGGGGGAGGAGTAACAAGCCTTAACAGTGGCGAATTGATGATGACGACGGGATGGTCAAACTCCAAAACTACCCTGCAGAATTTTTACGTGCTCAGGTAGCCCGGGGGACCCGCGGTTACGGACGATACCTCCAAGTCACCCTGCAGAATTTTTACGTGCTCAGGTGGCCTGGCAGGCACACGGTTACGGAAGTACCTCTACGTCACCCTGCAGAATTTTTACGTGCTCAGGTGGCCTAGAGAACACGCGATGGCAACTGACAGTACCTCCAAGTCACCCTGCAGAATTTTTACGTGCTCAGGTGGCCTGGAGGGCACGCGGTATAACGCGGTTCAAGTTGGAGGGGGAAGGAGTGGCTAGCCGAACGGTTGTAAATCTAAGACGATGACGGTATGGTCAAAGCTCCCAAGCTACCCTGCAGAATTTTTACGTGCTCAGGCAGCCCGGTGGACCCGCGATTACGGACGATACCTCCAAGTCACCCTGCAGAATTTTTACGTGCTCAGGTGGCCTGGCAGGCACGCGGTTACGGAAATACCTCTAAGTCACCCTGCCAAAAAAACGGACTCAGGTAGCCTAGAGGACACGCGGTATCAAATGCTAGTATCTCCAAGTCACCCTGCAGAATTTTTACGTGCTCAGGTGGCCTGGAGAACACGCGGTGTAACGCGGTGGAACGCGGTTCTAATTCCAACCTTCGGCCGCTCTCCCGTTCTAAGGAAGGATATGAGGCGGATACGTTTAGCGCTCGCGGTTCACTAACTCTAAAAAATAAAGCCCGGAAAGTACTCACCAGCCAAGTAATACCGATTATTTACCAAACCTTTATCAAACCTTGCTACCTACTTCCGGATCTTGTGCTGGCTTCCTCTCTGGAGCGGTCGGGGTCGGCACGTCTGGACGGTATGGGCGGCAGCAACGGACTGGTCTCGGATACTCTGCAAAATCCTCAAGCTACTAAACTCTGCCAAAAAGCAGAAGTAGGATGAGCGCGGTAGTCATGCGCGAAATATTGCAACTACGTCACCGTTTATCGACTTAGAAAAATTCGCAATTACCTTTGTATACCTATATACCTCTATACTCACAAGTTTACTTACTGTCCAAGTCGGCGTGGTGCTTCGGTTGGCGGTCGGACGGAAACTAATTTAATTGTAAAATCCTCATGCTACTAAACACTGCCAAAATGCAGAAGTAGCATGAGATACGGTAGTCATGCGCGGTTTATTACAGCTGCGTCACCCGTTGTTGTTTTAATTACCTATTTCTTTATACTCACGAATTTACTTACTATCCAAGTCGGCGTGGTGCTTTGGGTAGCGGTCAGACGGAGACTAACTTGATTGTAAAAATCCTCATGCTACCAGACACTGCCAAACGCAGAAGTAGGATGAGATACGGTAGTCATGCGCGGTATATTACAACTACGTCACCCGTTCATCGACTTAGAATAATTCCGCATGAAATTTAAATACCAATATATCCTTCTACTTACGAGTTTACTTACTGTGCTGGCCGGCGTGGTTCCTCGGTGAGTAGCTGGACGGAAACTAATTTAATTGTTTTCAGTCTCGGGCTTCTTCATGGTAGCGCGGGACACAGGAGTGCGGGGTAATATGCGCGTTTCACGTTTCACGATTCGCGTACTGCCCGCACTTTGGCATATTTGGAATGTTCATAAAAACATATCAATACTACCTATCGTTAATTAATTATTAAACTGTTATTATTTACAAGCGCAGTACTATAATGGATAAAATATTTTTCAAACAGACAAATAACACCTAGCTACCTAACTTAACTTACCAAAATAAAATCACTTCGTTACACGACCAAACTACTTCATAAATCTGTTTAAAAGGGTGAGTTTTATACAAATTTTTATAAAATGTAACATTATTGTTAAAATTTATTTCCATTTAATATACTTATTCAAGTATTATGATATGATGTAAACATATGAGTCATATGACGGCTCTGGCGGCCAGGTGACCTCGGACAGCTCTACTTATCACTCATGTCCGAATTTAAATGACGTCTCATGATGCTCGTTAAATTTCACTGTTGGGAACATACCATGATCTGCCATATAATTAAAAACTCGAGAAAATGTTTTGAAATTTGGTGATCTTCGACCAGCCTAAATGGGTAATTCTAAAATATCCTTTTCATGTTGTTTGTGATTATTTGGTCCTAAATTCGCACCTGTAATTACATTTTCTAGTGATCTAGAGGCATACAAATACAAATTATGTAGGTTTTAGAAATACTTATTAAGTACCTAATCTTTATTAATTATGACGTAATAAAATTAATAAAATGCGCTTGATTCAATTGTGTATCCCCAAAATGCTCATAAACTACAATTTGAAATTAAAATTTTAGTAGTAAAATTGTCTGTGGAAAAATAAAAAGTACATTGTTGAATTCAGTTTTTATCGCTCTTTTCAAATATGGAACGAAATTTTAAAAGTTCAAATACATATACAGGTGTTATTTTGAGGATGGAAGAATTTGTTAATTTTTCGTCAAGCCGGACCTGGATTTCCTTTATTGTTAATGCCTTAGTGGATTCGTCAAGTGATGGAGAATACGTGTGCAAAATGTCAATAAAATATACAGGGTGGTTCGTAAGTTATGAGTCAATAAAGAAATAGGTAAAATTGATAAATGACTCTGTATCTCGCTTATAAAAGGCGAAAGACCCATTAAGTATGGGTTATTTGAAAACACCTCGGTGACTCTTATCCACAGTTAACGTATTACCTTTCCCAATGAAACACCCTGTATATAAGGTGGTTTTCATTTAAGAGTTGAATTTTAATCACACTTGGACAGAAAAATAAGAGACCACGTTTCTTGTCTTATAATTTTGATTTTTTAGAAAGTCCACTGAAAAGGGACCGCAACGATAAGCTCAGTGAAATACTATTTTTCCTATTTTTTAAATTTTTATAAACTTTCGTGTATAAACTGACTCGAAAAAAATTGTCGATTGAACAAAAATTAAGGGAGATATTTGCATTTGAATAATAAAATGTTTTGCCTGGCGGAGCACGTCACAGTGACGTTGCAGATCCTGTTATGTTCGCCCGCAACAAATACACTCGAGAAATACATATGGCAAACACATTTAAGGCAACCACGCTATTTTTAAGTAATTTACTAAGTGTATTACTGTATTCTGTGCCATTAACAAAGTGTTATATTAATTATAATTATTATATAAAAGCAGATTCTTCTAATTTACCAGAAGTAAAAGGATCATTTAATGATGTTTGCCTTTAAGCCTTTGACTTTTTAAAAACGATGTTCGAGGAATAGCACCAGAGAGAATTGTAAAATACTTGCCTATTAATAGCACTATACAACCACCGTTTTCGGTTTTCCTGACAATCAAGATATGTGTATAATACCAGGTCTTAATTTAATTATTACCACATTTTTCATTAACTTGAAATCCATGTAATTTTTCATGTTTTTTTTTAAGCTAAAAATAATTTATAATTATCTTACATTAAAATGATCCTCGCAACTGTCAACAATATTTAGCCGTTTTGCGACTACGCATAGTTTTTGCCACAATATCTTTGCTTTTTTGTTCTTAGGTAAAAGTAATAGTAATAAATACTTTTTAGAAATAGTGTAGAAATAATAAATAATAAATTAGTTAAGATAAGGGCGGTAGAAAGGAGAAAACCATTAATTACTCGATGTTTAAAAAAATTTGGCACATCCTCACAACTACTTAAATTAGGTTTTCCTTGTAAAGGTATATTAATGTTTTCTATTTACTTACAAACACCGACTAGAATGAAACTTTTCATTCTAGTCAATGGTGTTTGTTCGTATTACTGTTCTTGACTATAATTATTATTTATTATTCATGTTTATGTTTAAATTTCTAGAAAATATATACCTTTACAAAGAAATAACTTAAATAGTCCTGAGGATGTGTCAAAGTACACGAAACGTCTACAAATTAAAACTTGGTTTTCTCCTTTCTGCCGATCTTACTCCAACTATTATCAATTAATAATATATTAATAATATAATATTTTATATGGCGTGACCACAGTATTTTTACACTAGGGAGCTACATAGTATTTAGTTTTTTTTTTTTATTGTTCATCTTACAGTAAGTACTACCACTAACAAAATAGTAAACAAAAAAACGAAAACAGCGGCTAAACGTTATCTAAACATTGATAAATAGCTCAGATGTGTGTCCTTTTAATCGGCGGCGGCTAGTAGTTGTAACAGGGTCGTCACGTGAAAATGTCCTTTTTTGAAATCACTTGGTTGTTTTTAAAGTTAATAAAAAAGTTTCGGAGATCCAAATTTTGAATCAGAAAAACAATTGCGTTTAAGAAATATGCCATTTTACATTGTTTTTTAAAATAGAACACCCTGTATATTTTAAAATATTTCGAGTCTCCTCATTTTTCTGATTTCAAAAATATCAACATGTGTCATTATCTAAAAAGATTTTTAAGATATTTGGATTTTGGTATTAAAATATCGTTAATATTTTGTTAAATGTAGTTGCTCTTGAAAAAAGAAGAATTAACTATGACAGGTACTGATTTTTAAAGAACATTACTTTGAGGGGTAAATTACATCTTTATTTCAGAAATGCTGCTATTTTGATTTCAAAGACAACTACATTTAACAAAATCATTAACGATATTTTAATACCAAAATCCAAATATCTCAAAACTTTTCTGAGAAATGAGGAAAATCGAATTATTTTAAAATATATAAAGTGTTCTATTAAAAAAAAAACAAAGTAAGATGTCGTATTTTTTAAACACAATGCGCAATTGTTTTTGTGATTCAAAATTTGTATTCTGCGAACAAAATTAGGTAGGAACGCCTCTACACCATTTTGATAACTTCAAAAATAACCAAGTTATTCCAAAAAAGGACATTTTCGCGTGATGACCCTATGCATGAGATCCAATGATGTCACCGTTCGACGACGGAGCGTTAATCAGCTCGCTGATTTTTTTACATATGAAGGCAATGTCTGATAAAAACAACTTACTAAACACAATGCAAACTTTCTGAATATGCAATAAAAAAAATAATGCTAATTATTTAGCCTACTCGTTATAATTTCAAACCTGATTAATCAATCTCGTGAAAATTTGCTGTTATTTGTTAATAATACTTTATCTATTTATTAGTAGTATTTCATACAGGGTGTTCTCTGAAAATTAACCCCCAGGCAATTTTCTTTGTATTTTTTCAATGTTTAATTAAAATTGGAATCTTTTTGAAAGGGTCAATGAAATCAAACAGCAATTTTTTCAGAAATTGGAGGGTCTCTGTAAAAAGCCAAAAGTCTGTATATGTTCTATTTTTTGCCGATTTTCATTTCGATAACGATTTAGATATGTTTTTAAATAGAATTGAAAAATCTATTATTATCAAGTATACAAGTACATATCTCAAAATATCAAGTATATCAAAAATATTAAAATAATACATACAATTTCATCCGCTTTGAAAAAAAAAAATACACGTAGTTAAATATTTAATTTCTAATTTTAACTGTAACAATAGAAATCAATTCAAAATTTGTTGAAAAATATCCTCCGTTTGCCTTCAAGCAGGTATTAGCGAGTTATAGATTCCAGCACCCCTTGACTTCCAGCTGAGATCAGCATCTCAACGTCAGAGCAGTAGATAAGAAAAGTTTATTTAGCTTCGCGGAACGCCGTTTACTCCAGTTTAATTATATTCAGTTGTATTGTAAACATTATTTAATAAAGTTTGCTACTTAAATTTGTAACTGTTTTACACTTGTGAAAATAAATTGTTTTTAAAAAAGTGGTTTTTCGGTCGGAAAAACATTATTGGCGCAGTCGGTAGGATTTACGGAAAAGTCCTTTTGTGATACTTTTCTTCGTTTTTCAACGATTAACGTAAAGAACAGCCCCGGACCAGCATCGAGCCAGGCCCAGGATTCAAGATTTTCCAAGTGTTAACAAGTGCAACGGTTGAAGAATGCATCGAGCATCGCTGATACTGTAAGTAGCAATCATTGTTTATTCCTTTCCCTGCCTAAAATCAATCGTGACACTTAGTGCAAAATAGGATAAACCTAGTTAAGTGTAGTTTTAAGAGCATTGAAATCAAAGAAACAATTTAAAGAATTTTTTTAAACTTATTTAACTTCAACAATAAAACCATTCTCTAAAAAATCAATTTTTATCATAGAATAAAATTTTAATATCATTTATACAGAAATTCTAACATTCGACGAAGTCACAATAATTTATCTAAGTATAATTTCCTAGAATTATCTTTGCTAAGATTAAATTGCAAAAGTGATTACATTACATATAACGTTCCATCGTTGAATTTATCTCGTCTTCAAACAAACACGTTTCTAAGCCTCTAAAAGTTGACAATTTTATGCACATAAATTAAATAATTTCATATACTGTGTGTTTATTATTATCTGACTTTACATTTATTATTCCTCTTGTAAAATTTATAAACGTAAATACTTGTAAATTTTATCATATTGTCCACATTACTACACTTCTAATCAAAAGTATTTTGCCTAATTTACCTGAAATGGCTCCACCATCGGCATTACCACCACCGATATTTGACGTAAAAACGCTATGTATTTTGCCACACTTCGATGGCAACCCTAGTGAGTTGTATGATTTTATTAAAGTTTCGGTGACATTATTAAACCACTATTTTGACACTAGACCCGACCACATCGGCTGTATACAGAATGTTTTAATTTTACAAGGTATTATTAGTAAATTGAAAGGTCGTGCAAAAGAAGTCGTTTCAATTTATGGTTGCAATGACTGGGAGCAGATAAAAGATACGCTTATTCAAAATTTCGGAGACCAACGTGATGAAAATTCATTAACTAGAGACCTTGTGAATTTAAGACAGTCTCCAAATGAGACTCCTAGGCAATTTTATGAAAAGGTAATGGGATTATTAAATATCATTAATAACTATGTCGAACTTCACAATAGTGTTAACGCAATAAAAGAAAGTAAAAAGAGTTTTTTCAACCAACAAGCTTTAAAAACATTTCTAGCCGGGCTTCGCGAACCCATCGGATCCACAGTACGCGCTATGAGACCACAAACTCTAGCTGTGGCAATACAGTATATTCAAGAAGAACTAAATATTAGGTATTTACAAAGAAATCAAGTCGGCACTCAAGACACACCACAAAGAAGATTTACTCCAGAAACTCCAAGACCACAGTTGCAGCAGAATTTCGCACCAAGATTTCATCAAACAGGTTCTGCACCAAGATTTTACCAACCAAACTTTGCACAACAACCCCGTGTCAATCACTTCCAAAATCAAAATCAATCAAGATTTCCTCAATATATTAGACCCAACATGAATCTTCAACAGCAACGTTTTCCAACAAATCAACAAGTATTCGGAAAACCAGTGAATGTATGGAAACCAAACCCCCACGCTTCTCAACAACTACCACGGCCCACACCGATGAGCACAACAACATCCCTACCTAGAACATTCTCTCGACAATATCCTGCACAAAACCAACAACCACAAGGCCAGAAATTTGGCACCGAACAACTTTTCAATATAGAACAAGGAGACCCAACTGCAGAAGATGAATACCTAGAGGAATTTGAAGAAACGTATGGCTACTACTATCCCCAGGAAACGCCGACAGAAATTGCCGAAAACGCACCTGAAGAACAAGACGAAAAATTTTCCTTATGACACATACCCGAACAACGAAACATAATCGAACTACACATGTATACTAATAAAAGAGAGCTTCCGTATATCGAAATAAAAAAATCCACCTCTAAAACTTTTATTAGATACCGGTGCTACCAAATCATTTTTAAATCCCCAAATAGGATTTAAACACTATAAGGACAAATTAATACATGAACCTTTTGTAGTTACTTCCATATTTCAAAATCATTCGCAGGAATATTGCGTTAATATTCCGACCTTTTCAGAATTTAATTCCGACTCAGACTTAAAGTTTTATTTGTTTAAATTTCATGATGTATTTGACGGTTTAATAGGTTTAGATAACTTAAAATTATTAAATGCTCAGATTAGTTTTCCACAATCAAAATTAATTACAAATCATTCAACCCTACCTATTAAATACGATATTTGTTATAAAAAAAGGAAAGAAAAACACTAACGCTGACGCATTGTCACGCATAGAAATCAACACGAAAGAAATAACACCCCTTCAAAAATGTATTCAAAATTTCAACGCCGAAATGTCATCACATGGAGACGAAGATCAAGTCGACGATGCATCCCTCTATAACAACAAAAGCAGCACAGCGGCAGATTTAGAAGACGAACAAGAAAAAATTACCAATGAAACCGACGATGACGAAACCAATCACTCAAATCAAGAAGAACCCGTACTAACTATTCCAATATCGGAGAAACCCGTAAATTGTTATGCCAACCAAATAATATTCAAAACGATTCTTTACGGTACCGCCATACCAAAAATAAAGAAACTTTTTCTGAACAAAAAAAGATTAACTGTTTCCATCGGACTTGACAAGTTTGCATCCAACGTTGTTAATTTCTTTAAAGACTACATACCCCCTAAAACTAAACATGCTATTTATTTCGACAATACCGACAAATATCAAGAAGTTTGCGAAATATTAAGGCAATCATTTTTAAACTCCTCTTTCGACTTAGTTAAATGTAATACCTTACTACGAGACATAACTTGTAAAGATGAACGTAAAGAAATTATTCAAAAACACCACGAAAGTAAAACAAATCACCGTGGCACTCTCGAAACCGAAACCCGAATTAAACTAGCCTATTATTGGCCTAAACTTAAAGAGGACGTACAAGACTATATAAACCAATGCGACATTTGCCAGATTAACAAATATGACCGAAATCCGAGTAAACCTAAATTCATGATTACACCTACTCCCACAAAACCGTTCGAAATTGTACACGTAGACGTATTCCAAACCGAAAAACAAAAATTTGTAACTTTAATCGACTCCTTTTCAAAATACGCTCAGGCATACCCAGTAGACGGAGCTTGCAGCATTAATATCATTAAAGCCCTTCTAATTTACATTAATCATCACGGCCTACCACACTTATTTGTTGCGGATAGCGGAGGTGAATTCAAAAATAAAATGATTCAGGAATTTATGGAAACCCATAAAACTGCGATTCATTACACAACACCCGGTAACTCGCAATCGAACGGACTAATCGAAAGGTTTCATTCCACACTAATTGAACACCTACGGGTACTCAAACATGACAAAACTACTTCAGACGTTAAAGAATTAATGTTGTATGCAATTTTGGGCTACAATAATTCTATACATTCAATAACGAAACAGAAACCAATCGACGTTATAAATGGTCACCTAACAACTAGAGATCCTTTTGATATAGAACTTGATAATACCTTACTAAACAATTATATATCTCAACATCGCGAAAAGACAAAAGAACTCTATGCGAAAATACATAACTGTTCTCTACACAAAAAAACCACAGCCATAAATAATTTAAACAAAAAAAAGACAAGAGCCAATTACATATAAACCCAAGCAAAAGGTTTACGTCAAAAGGTTTAGCAAAATACGAAATAAAATGTATCCAAAATACACACCCAAAGTAGTTACAAAAGACAATAAAATAACTATCGATATACCCGGAACTACTAGACATAAGAGATTTATAAAAAATATTCCAGCCAAACAAACTGACAAAAATGTATCCTTACAGGTTGACGCACATCCTAGTACAAGTGCAACCCCAGGAAATACGGATAAGTAATCTAGAAACTAACCCTGGAATTATCCCACTAAAACTCGGACAAGCTCGAATTCAAACAGGCTTACACGACTTTGTACATTACTATGACCTAAAACCTATATCGCGGGAAATTGAAATAATTACCCTACAATACGAATCAATAACAAAAGCAATAAATAACTGTCACCCGTACTTTTCAAATCTGCAGAATTTCGATTTAAGTCTGAAGTACCAACTTAAGAGCGCGAAACGAAAATTAGCCACTATTTATCCAACTCATCGAACTAAACGCGGACTAATAAACGGATTAGGAAGCATAGTAAAAGCTATATCAGGTAACTTAGACCAAGAAGACGCCGAAAGGTATAATAGGGCAATCGAAAGTTTACAAGACAATCAAGAAAATATTGTCCAAAATCTTAACTCACATATTTCCATTACACGCGATTTAATAGAAAACTTTAATTCAACAGTTTCATTACTAAGTCATAATCAGAATGAAATCACAGAGGAAATAAATAAAGTAAGCTCAGATCTAAAGAAATTTACGATCGATTTTAATCATTACTTGAGAGCCAGAAACGTACTTGACCAATTGAACCTAGCATTACAAACCACCTTGCAATTACTCACAGATATCGAAAATTCAATAACATTTGCAAAAATAGGCATTTTACATAACAGTGTAATAAGCTTTGAAAACTTAGATTCAATCGTTAATATAATGTTAAACCATCATCCGCCAGAACAATTACTTTATGTTCAGAAGGAAGAACTAATAAAGTACTACAAAGTAATTACAGTAGATGCCTAATACTCTGAACATAGGATAGTCTTTATTTTGCATTTTCCTCTCATACATTCCAAAATCTTTACTCACTATCACTTGTACTCTATACCCACGAAAAATCTCACAACCATCATACCACCCTCACCCTTCCTAACAATGAACGCTGAACTCTATCAGTATGACAGTACGCGTTGTATGCAATTGGAAACCACGTACTTGTGTAGGAGCAATTTAATAATCCAAGATGACGATAGGAAAGATTGCATATTTCAAATATTACAATTAAATAATAAAGCAGCTAATTGTCAACATACAAAAATCACGATGACCACACCCTTGATCGAGCAATTAACAGAAGCTCACTATATTGCTATATTTCCAAACCAGACGAAGGTCCTAACAAAATGTACTACCACAGAAATGCAAACTTTACAAGGAGTGTATCTATTCCAACTTCCCAGAGGATGCCAATTCGAAACTCTAAAACTCGTTTATCTAAACACAAAAACGGAAATACAAGAACAACCCCTAACTCTACCGAATATAGAAACGGCAATTATTCAAGACCCGGAAGAATACCATCTCAATATTGACAAAATTCCCTTGGACGGACTTCAAAAAATACATCAAAACCAAAAGAAGCTCCTTCCCTTGTCTATCACGAGAAATCGAGGAAGTTCTACCCACTTCTGGACCACACCATTATTCATTATTGGTACAATACTAATAATAGTCACTATTTACAAATGCAGAAGAAGATTGACGCAAGAAAAGAAGACCCCAACCGAACGACGGGAAGTTTTCTTTCAACCCCATAAAACTTCTGCTAAGGAGGGAGGAGTTATAGATTCCAGCACCCCTTGACTTCCAGCTGAGATCAGCATCTCAACGTCAGAGCAGTAGATAAGAAAAGTTTATTTAGCTTCGCGGAACGCCGCTTACTCCAGTTTAATTATATTCAGTTGTATTGTAAACATTATTTAATAAAGTTTGCTACTTAAATTTGTAACTGTTTTACACTTGTGAAAATAAATTGTTCTTAAAAAAGTGGTTTTTCGGTCGGAAAAACATTATTAGCGCAGATTATTTATTATATATTATTGATTTATGACTTTGACCTTTCATTTTCCGAAAACTGAATTTTTCGAGATATTTTATTGGTACTTTGAAAAGATGATTCCATTTTTAATTGAATTAACAAGAGAAAAGAAAGCAGCCAAATTTATCACTGCTAATTTTCAAATAAATTGCTATGTTTAATAAGCTACAGCCCTTAAATTTGCACAACATTAATTGAGGAATTTTGAAGTTATAAACGAAATGCAAATTTTGCTTACCTCTTTCTACTCACGAAAACATGTTAAAAATTCAAAATTTCAAGAAAAAAATATCATGTGGCCAGCACATAACTTTCTTATACTAGTATATACAGGGTGAGTCTTAAGTGCGTAGTTATATTTAAACCACCGATTCTTGACATCTGTAGAAACCCACTGACACATTTTTTTTCTCTTAATTCCCACGTAAAATTGAGTTATCGACTTTCAAAAAAATAAGATGAAATTGTTTTGGAACTGCTGATTACTAGAAACATTCCTCATTTTATCTGAAATAGTTCATTGATCTTTAGCAGTGTTGCCGCATTTCATATACAATTTAGCAGTAAGTTCGTTCCGGGACATAATTTTGAATGAAATAATTACCTACTTATGCGATTAAGTGCTCCATTTGAAATAATTTTTAAACTTTTTGAAATACCTTTTAATATAAGAAATGTACAAGTTTGCCTTTTTCTTGCATCAATTAAACTTTCTTTCAAGTGTCGTAAACTAAAACCAAATTTTCCGATAAACAGTAAACATGAAATGCTACTGACAATTTTGATTTCGTTTTTTTCAGTTTATAAAAGAATTATTAAATTTTAACAAGTAGTGGTTACTTACCCTGCGATTATAATAATTTGAAGTAATCCTGTAGTTTATTAATAAATAAATCGTTTTCTAACAGTCATCAGAGACAACCACTTCTGCAGTTCGGCTGGTTCATTGACCTGATATGTAGGTCAATGGGCGAGTTACACTAACCTATCTTTTAGGTACATTACATTACCAACCAATTTATGATTCAAATTACAGACATCAAGCATATTCCTATGAATTAAGATGGAAAATCTAGTTCAAATCAGTAACTAAAAGTCACTAAATAAAAACAACTACGTAACTTTATCTGTAAACAAAATCCAAGCTTTGACAAGAACTATTCTAATAACAAAAAGCACTTTTAGGTACTGTTAAAATATCGCAAAACTGAAATAAAAAAAAGCACAAAGAGAACACGCACTTAAATCGAAACTAAACTTATTCTCGATTTACCTAATACTTAATGTCAATGACGCTAAAGACGTTTACGTAAATTCACTCTGAACGATTTCCAATTATTATTCTCTCTATTGCTATAAGAATAACAAAGACAGCGAGAGTGAGTTGGCCTCTCCAGGTATATTTTCGTAAACCGCTATGACCGATACAAAAACAACAATTTGCTTGTTTACATATCAACATAGATTTATGAAAGGGGAGATAGAACATAGTTCACGGTGCACGCTCCAATTCCCCCACTGCTGTCACCCACCAATCACAGACAGTGTGTCGGTATCTTCGACAGTTCGATCGCATCCATATTGTATTTCGTTGTTCGTTGTGGAAGTGAGGTTTTGATTCAGTGACTATTTTTGTGACTATAGCGTGAAAAATGCCCAGATGCGTTATAAAAAATTGTGTTTACCACAAAACTGCAAACTGTGTGAGGGATAAATCATCTATTCATTTATTTCGGTAAGTTACTTAATAAACATGTTTGTTTTGGAGGCCATATTCGATTGTTTAAGGAGACACAGAGCCGTATTTTCCATTTCCGTGTGATTTGCAAAGATAATTATTAATTATTGCAATAATGTGGATTAATCAAAGAGGATTAATATATTTAAGATTGTATTATTTTTAGTGTTCCAAAGGATACTGAGAGAAGAGAGGCTTGGAGAGTACCTTTAAATTTGGAAAAAGAAGATATGTTTGTGAATTCCAATGTATGCCACTTACATTTTACCCAGGAGTCTTATGATTTTGAGAAGTCACCTTTTTCACTCCATTTAAAACAAAATGCTTTACCTATTATGGACATTATGGTAAGTAGATTCGAAAGAAATATATATTAGTTTATTCAGATCACTAAAATAATTATTATTAAAAATACAGTAGGACCTACTTAAATTATTAAACAAACAGTTAATAGTGTCCAAAAAATTACCTTTTCCGAAGTTCTCAAATATTTACTTACATAAAATTTTATAAAAATTAGAAACGTATTTAAAATTTTGTGCCTGAATTATTTTTACAATAATGTATTTATTCATAACTTTTGTTTATTTACTGTTTCCATATGAGCAGAAAAATTATTTTATAAATACCTATTAAATTTATTCGAATATAATTAAAAAATTGGTGTGTATTATTTAGGTATACTATTATTTTCAAATATATTTTTTCGAGGATTTATTTTTGTGATTTTCTTACAGAAAAACAAATCAATATAGAAAATGTAAAATTTTCCAAGGGCCTCTAATTTTTTTTAAATTCAGGTGAATGATGTTCAATAAAGCAGAGGGATAGTTCAATTAGAAATTTTACATTCTCAATATTCATTTATTTTTTCTGATTGCAAATTATGAAAATTGAAAAAAATCCATAAAACTTAATATTTTTCGATAACTCCTAAAATGAAGTCTACAGGGGGCTCGACAGGGGGAGTGTCAATATATGAGGAAAAACCCTGTAGATAAAATATCAAAAGGATTTAAACAATATAAACAATAACACGTAGGTATAATACATCTTATTTTTTATAGGATACTAGTAAAAGCTTGACCGAAACTACATCTGTTTCGTCTCAACCATCGATGAGTGCTGCTATATCTTTGTTAAATGAACCACGGCCATCAACAAGTACTGGATTATTAGGACATAGAATGGACAGAATTGCCACAAAGGTCATTTACTAGTTTGGGTTTTGTGGAAAATAAAACACCCCCAAGTTCTCCTATTCGAGGGTATTCTAAAGTAAGTTAACTAAGTAAAATTTATTATTGATTACTATTACTAAGTATTTTAACTTATTGAAAAATAAAGTATACTTATTTAGAAAACATATTAAATAAGTTGTTCAAATTGTTCAGTCAGCATTGCCAGGGCCTTTATTATTTAATATTGGCATTCAGTAAGTAATAGAAGTATGTTAAATTAAAAAAAAAAATAAACAGCTTATGTAAAGTAAGTCTTCATTCAATCTATAATCAAAAATCAATAATAGTGCCAATATTGTTTATTAATTATGTAAATTTTTTTAAGGTTGAAACACCCCGAAAACGAAAACTGAAGTCTCAGTTGACTAAGGCTCGTAAAAAAATTAAGAGGCTTAGGACAAGTCTTTGCCATTTTAAGAAAAGAGTTGCTAGGCTTGCTGAGGTGATTAAATCACTCAGTGGCAAAGTCACCGATGAAACATTAGAAACTTTGTGTAAGATAGGACCTAATGAAGAATTTTTGCAGAGACAGATGTACCATAAACATAAGTATGGCGAACAGCTTAAAGCCTTTTCATTAACTCTTCTTTATTATTCTGTTAAGGCCTACAATTTTGTTCGTAATACTTTTAATTCGGCTCTTCCTCACCCAAAGACTATATCGAGGTGGTACAAAAATATAAATGGCGAGGCCGGATTTACAGCAGAAGTTTTCGACCTATTAAAAATCAAAGGACAGAATACAGATTATAAACTTATTTGCAGCTTAACTATAGACGAAATGGCAATTCGTCAGCATGTGGAGTGGGATGGAACGAAGTATTACGGATTTGTAGATTTTGGAGTAGAAACTGAAACTGACAGTCATCCTGTAGCCAAGGATGCACTCGTGTTCATGCTAGTTTGCATTAATGAGTCATGGAAGCTTCCTCTTGGATATTTTTTAATAGATAGTTTAACCGGTCAACAAAAAAAAAATTTAGTGCTACAGTGTCTAAAGTTAGTCAATGAAACGGGGCTACTGTTGGTTTCAATATGTTTTGATGGAGCTACGAACAATGCTACGTTGGCCAAACAGTTAGGGTGTAATTTTGATCCCAAAAATATACAATCTACATTTGTTGATCCCAGTTGTGGCAGAAGAATTGCAGTCTTTTTTTACCCCTGTCATATGATTAAATTGTTAAGAAATTTGTTAGAAGATAAAAAAAATATTATTGATAAGGGTGATATTATTCAGTGGGAATATTTAGTAAAATTAATGAAATTGCAAAATGAAGAGGGTGTTCATTTAGCTAATAATCACATATATTCTTTAAAAACCAAAAAATGAAAGTTAAATTAGCCACCCAACTATTCAGTACTTTTGTAGCACATGCTTTGGAGTTTTTAAACGAAACTTTAAAATTAGAGCAGTTTAAAGATTGTGAAGCTACAGTAAAATGTATTAGATGTATTAATAACTTATTTGACATCTTGAATTCCAGAAATATGTATCAGTATGGTTACAAACAGCCTGTTAACAAACAAAATTTTGAGGGTTTTAATAAATTTTTGTCAGAAACAGCAGATTATTTTAAATCTTTGGAATTAGCGATCGGCAAACCTGTTTGTGAGAGTGTAAGAAAAATGGGGGTAATAGGATTGTTGTTTTGTATCGAAAGTATAAAATTTCTCTATAACAATATTATTGAAGAAAATCAATTATTGTTGTATATTCCTACTTACAAAATTAGCCAGGATCATGTTGAACTTTTTTTTGGGCAAATCAGGGCAATGGGGGTTGTAACGACAACCCAACAGCTAAACAATTTAAAGTCGCGTATAAGAAAATGCTTATACACCTTGAATTGAGAGATTCTTTTAGAGAAAATTGTATTCCATTGGAAACAATTTCAGTTTTGTCTCCTTCTGATATTATTAATAAATCGTGTGGTAGACAGCGAATAGCAGAAGATCTAAACGAACCAGAAATGGATGATGACGTGTATTACCACATTCTAAATATAGAAATATCAGAATTTAAAAATGAAATTCTTATTTATGTAGGGGGTTATATTGTAACCAAACTCTTGAAAATTCTAAAATGTGAAGAATGTGTAGAAGCATTGTTAGGGGACAGAGCTGACTTTCTTACGTCCTTTATAAATCAGAGAAGGCAGAGGTCAACTCTCGTATCCCTCTGAAGATGTAATATTTATATGTCTAACTTCAGAGAAAATCTTTCAAATTTATATAAATAAAAGAAATAATTTAATAAATGTCAATTTATTAAACATAAAATTGTTAGATTTGTTAATTAATCAAAACTTATTTAAAAACCTAAATAATCATTTTAAAGAACAGACTGCGTTTACCTCACTATAGCAATTTAATTAAATTAATATCTATATTTTAAAATTAGAATTTACCATTATAACAGCAATATGTTTGATAGAAGTAGAAGCATGAGATCTGTTTATAATAAATTAATATTATTTAAAGGACAATAATGTATATATTATTTTATATAAGTACACTATTTTTTATAATAAGATGCACATTTAAATAAATGATTGTTAGAAACTTTGTTTTTTTAATTATATTGATACATAGGTTTATAGAGTACTATCTATTATTTAAAATACACAATACATAGGTTAGCTAATATAAAAATTGTTGTTTTTTTTTTTTCAATAAAATCACTTTATTTTCAATACTAATTTTTTTATTTGAATTATATTTTAGAAGCCAAAATAAAAAATGTATATGGTTTTAATAAAAATATCTAAATAGTCTGGATGTTCTTTATTGTGTTATTTAAAGAAATATACCCAAAAAAAACCACAAAAAAGCATGTTATATTTGACACACAAAAGATTACATCTAGTTAATTAAAAAAATAAATATAAAGCTAAAACTTTCCTAAATACCTTATTTTTTAGTTCTTGCAAAGAAATTAGGAGTCAAAATGTTTTGTTTCTAGTTGTAGGTCTACAATATAATTAATAATGTTGTATACATAAAACCGTTTTATGGCATTGTAATGACAAAAAATACCGAGAAGAATACTATATAATTAAAATAATGCTGAAAACTAAAACAAAACTGTTACTGCTGCTAACCTCTAAATTGTATCAATTGTAGTTGTAGTTCGTGTTAACAAGTGCAGTGATAACAATTCAGTGGTGGCTGGTGGATTTAGGCTAAACCATATCTCAATATTGGAGCATGGAATCCAAACATTATTTTAAGGCACGACTACCAGTACTGAATGAAAAAGTTTTGCAAAAAAAAATTTAAAAAAAATTGAGGAAAAGTTACAAGTTACTTCTAGGCCATTAGTAAAATATTTGCAAACTATTTTTTTTCCTAATCAGAAGAAAAATTTATCACCCCGTTTTTTTCGAAAATTGTGATTTTTTGTAAAGTTTTGACATTTTAAAATTTAAATTCTTCATTGTGTAAATTTCAAATTGTCATAATCAAAATCAAAATTTTCGAAAACAACAAAAAAACTGGGAGATAAATTTTTCCTTCTGATTACGAAAAAAAATAGTTTCCAAATATTTTACTAATGGTCTAGAAATAATCTGGATCGGCAGCGCATTTTTTGTAACTTTTTTTCTCAATTTTTTTTCAATTTTGTTGCAAAACTTCTTCGTTCAGTACTGGTAGTCGTGCCTTAAAATATTGCTTGGGTTCCATGCTCCAATACTGAGATAGATATAACCTAAATCCACCAGCCGCTATCGTAACAATTAATGTTTCGTCCGTGGGAAGATTGCAACGAGTAAAGTTGTGACATTGTGTGTGATATTTTTATTAGTGATTAGTGTTATTCTCGGAAACTGTGATATTATTTAATAGTTATTAGTGTGTGTTTTAGTCGTGTGTTTTTAATTATTGTTTATTATTAGTGATTTATTTTTGCTGTGTACCAGGGTATGTGGATTATTTATAGAAGAGATTATTTTATTTCAATTAGGTACGTGCAGAATGCCAATTTTTTATTATTTATTTCAGTATTAGAATTTTTTTATAGTTTCATTTATTTATTAACGAGTTTAAGTTTTTGTTTTCAGAATTTATTGTTAATTTTACTAACATAGCCTCACCCAAACTAACACCCCAACCACTTCCTTCCTGGCAGGTAAAACTCATACTTCCACATGGTACTTGCTGGGCAATAATAATAATTTCTTATTTAAAATTTTTTTTGTTGGCTAAACTGGGCAAAAAATAATTCTATTGTGGATGGGTTATAGCAATTAATAATTTAAGTGAGTAATCATATTCAATTCATTATTGAAAAAAATATTAAATTATCTGAATACGGTCCTGTCCCACCAGACTTGGACGTTTGATTGATTCATGGAACCAATCAGTTTCTCTCAAAAGTGAGACAGACAACTTATAACCTCGCATTATACGAATTGTCAGCAAGGAACTTGTTAGACGACAGAGAATATACTCGCCTAGCACGTGGGTTCGAATCACAAACTTATTTATTATTTTTTTTTAAATAAGTATTTTTTAGTTCGTTAGTAAGATTTATATGAAGATTACATTTTTTCCTTGCACTTTATTATAGTTTGTTTATTTTTACTACATTTTTTCCTTGCCCTTTATTATAGTTTGTCGGGTATGTAGTCCTAAGTCTGCGTTATTTCAATACTCGCAACTGATGTTTCTGTGCCACGTGTTAAGTAAACCAATCTACCTTTCCGTTCTTTAAAGTATATGCTTCTTTATAAAATGATTATTTTCAATTTTGTTTCATTTTTAGTAAAGTGAAACCAAATTACCAGATCTGTACTAATTTAAAATAGATTTATGCGGAACGCTGACAGTGGCAACACTGCCTTGAGTTACGTAATTTCTATGAACGGTGTTTACACAGATATCCAGTGACCATTAAAATGTCGGTTGCCGGAGGACGAAAAAATTATCAGAAATTCAAAATTTTTTTTTGTTTAAAAAAATTTTTTAACAGTGCCAATCAATTGTACTCGACGAAATATATTGAGGGTTAAAATATAACTACGCATATAAAACACCCTGTATATCATCCTGCTCTAAAAAAATTCATTCTGTTTAATTCTTCACCTCAATTAAATTTTAAAAACGTACCTTGAAATGTTTCATACAAATTTTTTAATAATTAATTATCAGCGTCCTTCGATACTGTCAATAATAGTTCATGTTATATATTTTAATAATTTCTTCTTATTGACATTGACATTTTTGTAACTAAATTAGATATTTCAAATGTCAAACTGCCAGATTTATCCTAACTCCATTTTATGAGGTCAAATGCGTACAAAATTTCAGTTTCCATCAGCTTTATTTAAGTACTTGGAAAATATATTTTATTCGCTTGATATAGTAGACATGATTTAATCTTTCATCAAGAATATATTTTTTTTGTAAAGTCAAATGCAAACTATTTTGGGTCCAGTGGACCCCCTTTCAGCTGGCCAATTTTGCTCATCACCGAATTTTTTCATTGTCTTTGGCCTTTAGAACAAGTGTACTAAATTTGAAAGCTTTATCTCAAAAACTGTGGTTGCTATCGTGATACTACAGACATGCAGACATATTTTTTTCCATAAAGTTATGTTTTTTCATTATAATTCGTCGAGATTCGTCCAGAAATGCAATAAAATTTTTTATATTTTTTTACCCGAAATTGTACCTTTTTTCTTCTTTCATTCATTATGTCTCTTCTGGTGGTATCACATTCACCAAATTTAATGTGTCATCTAAAATATTGTTGACAATCTTAACTGCCAAATTTGGGAAGTCTCCCATTAGTATTTTTTGAGTTATCGTGGACACATCCACACACACACACACACGCACCGACAGACATCATTCGGAAAATAGTCAGAATGGATTCAGGAGGGTTCAAAACGTATAAATCAATCAAAATCTCGAGGTCGAAAAAAACCACGATTACTATAATTCCTTATATTAAGTATAATAAAGTAAAAAGTTATTTTTTGTTCTCTACGTATGGTTAAAATTCGATTCTTTTTTATAATTGCCTTGTATAAATAAATATAATTTGGTCGTAAATATTTATTTTCTGCAACCGTCTGGAAAGTTAACTGTTTTTTTTTGAGGGGAAAATACGTTTACTGGTCTAGTCTGGTAAAGTGACATAAGGGATCGGTAAAGTCTTTACTGATTCCTTTTGGTTGACAATAGTTAACAATGAAAAATGATTAATCTAGTCTTTGAAAGTAAGCGTCTAACATCTGTTAGTTGAATTTTATGAATTTTGTTATTAAAAAAGTTTTTTGAGACTAGTAAGATCGGTTGCAGAAAAAATATTGTATGCAACACACCTGAAAAGTGTCTTTACTGGGCTCACTGGCTTTCAGGGCTCGCTAGGGCTCGCCCTGGAAATTGCAGCTCACTCAGTAAAGAATGACTTTCCGGTCTTGTTACGTAAATAATTATTAAACTTTCCTAATGTCATGGAATTTCATGTCCCTTTGGTCATGGAAAACCTTTTTGGTGGTATTTTTAAATTGAGATTTCGGTGTCACCCATTGCAAAAAAATTAAACCTATTCTTGGGTCAACTGTAGTAACTCCAGAAAATTGCAAAATCTTGAAATAAGCAAAATGATTTTAGTCGTAGGGTATACTTTAATGAAAAAGTCGTATGTCCACCAGTTGCAATGTAATGATGTGGTGGCCCTCCAAGTTTTTAAATGTTATGTTTGTGAAATAATAAATATATACTTTTGCAATTAATGTATTGTAAGTACTAATAGGTAATTAAAAATAAGCATAATGCATTGCCATTTAATACGTTTAATAAATTTTAAAACTAATATCGTTTAGTTATAGTTTTAAATTTAATCTGGTTTAACATAATTTAGTTTTAGTTTAAATTAATAATTTTTTTGTTAGTTATTTGGTAACAATTATTATTATTCAGTTCGTTCTGCTATTCAATTTTTAAATTTTCGTGCAATATAAGTTGCCCAAAATTTAATAGTTGCAACTGCGCATGTCCGGACCAAAAAAAAAGAATAGTCGATTTTGGTTCAATTAATGGGAAGAATTCATTCGAAAGGTCGTCTCGTCTCGTAAAAACTCGTTGTTAAGATTGTCGTCTATTTACTGCATATTTAGTGCATTCTAAGTTACTTAAGTGCCCGAAATACTTCCTGTATATTCCAGTGACGTCACTGAGGGAGCTAGAGACAGGAGAAAATTGGTAAGTTGTGGTTATTATTTCTTTTGGGTGCTTCTTTGCTTTATTTTATTTTAAAATTTATCGCAATTCCTAATCCATTTAAACTTTGATTTTTTCTCTTGTTTTGTACATTATTTTTGGTCCTGCTCGCGTTGGATTAATCAGTACTTGTTAATTTAAAATAATAATTGTTGCTAGTATAAAAACATATTCAAGTCTTTAAATTTATCTCTAGTAGTTTTTTTGCGGAATCATTTTTTTGAATTCCAGTTTCTCGCTTCTTTCGCCGTGAATGGTCCCCATTTTATTTGTGCCGTGCACGCAACCATATCCCTACCACGTCGGAGGTTTCATTTGAAAATAGCGCTATACATCAGCTGTTTTAGTGTTTACCTGTTTACTAAAATTTCAGCTTAAAATCGTTGGGTTTTTGATTCCTTTCTTGCGCTCATAAGTATTAAGTTTGCATAGATTGATAATTGGGTAAACTTAAGTATTTATGTCAACTGTAGTTTAGTGATCCACATTATAAAATAGATATTTCTGTATTAAATAAACATTTTAGTTTGGTTTTCGTATTGGTTTCATACTTTGATTAGTATTCGTAATATTTCGAATTTATTTAATTCAACGTCATTGAAATTTCTTATTGAAAACTTATTTTATCATTTAAATAAGCATTTGTTACAAATATGGCTGAAAATAAAATAAAGCAGTACACAGCTCTTCGTCTAACAGCTATTAAAGAAATGAAAGAATCTAGTGATGGGAAGAATCGAATTAAATAATTCGAATAAATCGATTATAAGATTAATCGAGTTATTTCGATTAACTATTTTAAAAATATCTCGAGATAATTTAGAAGTATCAAAATAGTAGTACTCGGCGGTCAGCTGGCGAATTGAGTGAAGAGAGAGGGATTGCAATTAAAAATATATTAGTATCAAAAGGAGATGCAATACGAGAGAATTGCTCGTACTGGAAAACTTTTAGAATTAATCTAATTAGTAACGTACTGAAGACTGAACGTAGTGGTACTAGGATGGGCGATATTTCACAGTCGGTGATTTTTTCACTGTAACTAAACTGCTACCAAAACAGTGACTAATTTTACACTATCAAGGTGCTGTATTGGTATAGTCATTGATTAAAATTTTCTATTTAACCAATGGTATAGTACACAAACTGTGTAGAATCGTTGCTGCAGCAATCATTAATATTTGCTCAGAATGCTATTACAAACCCAAATTTGCTTACTCAGTTAAAAATGCGATCTGAAGTTAACTTAGTCAAACAGGAATTTAAAACTCAACATCGCGCTTTGCTTAGTACCTACCTTGGCGATTAGTGATTTTGCAGATAACATTGACGCAGAGCAAAATATTCGTGCGGAATTTAAGGAAACCCTGTATTCTTTTAAATCAATTTGCCACGATTTATTAGAACGCAAGAATAAAACAATTGAAAGGCCTATATCTAGCAACCTAATGTCAAAATTACGTGAGATTAATTGACCGTTATTCGATGGAAACGTTAAACTATGGCTTGGTTTTTATGTTTTATTTTGTTCATTAATTCATAATGAGACACTCACAGATATAGAAAAATTCCAGTATTGGTTATGTTCACTTAGTTGGTGGTGAACCTTTAAACTTAGTAAAGTCAATTGTGCAAATTACTTGGTGGCTTTTCAAACATTAGTTAATAGATATCAAAACAAACGACTATTAGACACTTGCTATTGGCAAGAAATAATTAATTTGGCTAGACTTTCCTCAGATTCTTCGAAATCACTTAGACACTTGTTAGATATATTTACAGAAAATTTATCGGCTTTAGAAAATCTTGGACTCCCTGTAAAACACTGGGACAATTCTAATAATAACTTTGAATTTCTTTCGTTTGATGAGCTTAAAACATTTTTATATAGACAATGTTCAGCTTTAGACTCAGTTGCTCTTGTTTTACCAAAAAACCGAGTTCAAAATTTCATAAATATTAAATCGCAAATAAGATCAAAATTTTTTTCGAATAGTAATAAATCCACATCGTCGTTAGTCGTGCATGCCAAAGCCATGCCCGATTTAAAATGTACCATTTGTAAAGCTAATCATATGATTTATAAATTCCCGTTATTTTTGGAAAAATCATCTTTTGAAAGATATGAGCTTGCAAAACAAAATAATTTATGTTTGAATTGTTTAGGTCATAGATCAAAATTCTGTAAATCTTCGTTAAGATGTAGAATGTGTAAATTTCTACATCATACTTTGTTACACTTAAAACTGATGGTTGAATTGAGGTAACTGCCGTCACTTTAGTTGAAAATAATTGTACTGTAGTAAAGCCAATTGTTGAGTCTCAGCCTAGCACTTCTTCGTCAAGTCAAGAAGTCACTTCGAATCAAACAAATGTATATACCAATATTATTAAATCTCAAACCATAGTACTATTATCTAGCGCCTTAGTGGATATTTTAGATTTTGAAGGAAATATTCACACTGCTAGAATTTTATTGGATAGTGCCAGTCACGCAAACTTTATAACAGAAAAATGTTGCAATCGCCTTGGGTTAAATCGGTTTAATGTATCTATACCAATTCGTGGATTAGGTCAGATGTCCTCTCAGGGTAACGGTGTAGTGACATGCAGAATTCGTCCTAAAGTTCATGTGTCACTAACATTAACGGTCGATGCCATTGTTTTACCCACAATTTGTGCTAACATGCCTAGTTCTTATGTTGATATCAGTAATTGGGATTAAATTGCTAATATAAAAGCAGATCCTCGTTTTTTTTAAGATGCCGGGTCCCATCGATATTTAACTTGGTTATCCGCACCTACACTTTTACAGGATGGTCGCCTAACAAATAAAATATTAGGCCCTACGGCTTTAAATACTATTTTTAATTACGTGTTTATTGGAAAAACAGCGTGCAATAAAAAGCCTTGTGTGAATTCTTTTTGTATGTCAACCTCTTTCAATTTAGAATTTGAAAACATTTTAAAAATATTTGGGGAGATCGAGGAAATACCTCGTCTCACTTAGTTTTCTTCTGAGGGTTTACATTATTAAGAAAATTTCGCAAATTCTCATAAAACCGATTCGGGCCGTATTTTTTCGCTTATGTGGTCCGTACCTATTTTTATTCTCGTGATTTAGCTCTACGTCGATTTTATTCATTGGAACGTCGATTAGTTCGCGATTCAACCCTTTATACAGAATATTTTGAGTTTATGAGGGACAATTTGGAGAGTAGTCATATGGAGCCATTCATAAATACTTTAGATAATCGTGTTGTGTCGTTTTATATACCCCATCACTGCGTATTAAAACCTGACAGTACAACAACCAAACTTAGAGTGGTTTTCGATGCTTCGGCAAAAGAACCAGGTGGTACTTTAATAAATGATACCCTACTAGCAGGCCCTAAGTTACAAACTGATATACCTCAAATTTTATTGTTGTTTCGTTTACATTCTATTGTGATGACGGTCGACATTAAACAAATGTTTCGTCAGATTTTAATTACGCCTTCGCATAAAAATTATCAACTTATTTTTGGAGGTTTTCTCCAAATGAACATGTACAAGAATTTCACTTAAAAACTTTAACTTATGGTGTTTCGTCTGGTCCATTCTTGACCCTTAAACTATTCAGCAGCTCTCCGGTGAAGGGGTCACAATATCCGCTTTTCTTTTATGTCGATGATGTCGTAACAGGGTGTAGTACAATTGAGGAGGCATTGGTAAATCAGACATCAATTAGTTAAACTTCCAAAATGTGGAGGTTTTGAACTTCGAAAATGGTCCAGTAATAATTCCCTATTTTTATCCGACATTCGTGAGTCCAATCAACAGACTGCTTTGTCGTTTGATAAAGATGTTTGTATAAAAATTTTAGGTTTACAATGGCATCCAGTTCAAGATACTTTCTCATATAAAATTAAATCTACCGATTTAAAATGTTCCAAACGCATCATTCTCTCGGGTTTGGCAAAAATTTTCGACCCCCTTGGTTTTCTTACTCCTTTGACATTTTTTGCTAAGCATTTAATGCAACATTTATAGACTCGAGGTTGACTTGGGACCAGACTTCACCAGATGATGTTGTTGAGTGTTAGAATAAATTTAAATCAGAATTATCTTCACTTTATTCGTTACATTTAAAACGTCGAATTATATTAGATAAGTTTGAATCATGCGAACTTCATGGCTTGCGATGCGTCCTTGAAAGGTTATTCAAATGCTATATATTTTCGTTTTTCATCATCGGAGGGAATTTACTCGTCTTTGATAATTGCCAAATCAAAGGTTGCGCCATTGAAGCGTATTTCCCTGCCCTGCTTAGAATTGTGCGCCGCAGTCGTTTTGTTGGATCTCGTTTCGTTCATCCTTTCGGTATATAAATATAAATTGTCGTTTAGTCAAATATATGCCTGGTGTCGAATACGAGACCGAGTTCATCTGCTGCTCTTTTTGCTGCCTTGAGCAATCCTGCCCCCACTCCTACAGTTTTGTGATATTTACAAACCGCAAGAGAGGATCTGAGCTCCTGAGGATGTTACATGCCATACTCAGTACTATTCTGTCATGCGTACACTCCAGGGTCAAGAGTCCTCGGCTCCCCGTTGACGTGGGAGGTACACACGAGGAACGGACGATCTAGGATGAATACTTCTGTGAATATTCATCATCTTAGAGGTATCTGTCTAATTGACGCAGCTCATCTACCGTCCACGTTACTACTCCGAAGAAGTAGAGCAGAACCGGAACGGCAAGCATGTTAGTCGCAGACACCTTGTTCTTCTGCGAAAGTTCGGAAGACCAAATCTTTCAGAGACGGTGTCTGTACTTGCCGCGGAGAGAATCCTTTATTTGTTTTACGTCCTGGATGTGCCTTTGTTGCACACCCAGATATGTATAGGTCTCTCCGGCATCCAGATGTCTTAGGATACTTCCGTCTGCGAGCTGCGCATCTTCAAAGAATTCCCCGCATCATCCTCTCTTGAGGTGGACGACAGCACATTTGACCAATCCGAACTCCATACCAATTGCCCGCGTGTATTCTTCGACCACCCTAAGAGCGTTTTATAGTTCGCTCTCTCCGGAGGCGTAAACTTTAAGGTCATCCATATAAAATAGATGTGTGACCTTATGTCTCCGGTCGCTGGGTGGCTCACATTGATATCCGCGTGTTTGGTGGAGCCCAACAGAACGGCAGCAGTGAGAAGAGGAGGACTCAGGGAGTCACCCTGGAAAACTGCTCTCCTAAATGCCACGTGCTCTGTCGTGACCCGCTGTGCACCTGATGTTATGGTGAGGCAAGTCTTCCAAAGCCGCAGCATCTGTTCTATGCATCTCACTAGAAGTGCTGGTACCAAAGACATTCGAGCAAGTACAACAATAGCTCGTGCGATGTTGTATCAAATGCCTTGCGGTAATCAATCCAGGCCATCGATAGATTCCGCTTGTATTATACAGAATCCTGTATAAAACAGCGGTCTATCAGCAGGCCTATCCTTGCAACCTGCCATGCCCTTCTTGGCACCACGCTGATCGTGTATCTGCTGGAAGACCAGATCAACAGACTTCAGTGTCTTAGCATACAAGATACGTATAAATATCCCCGCCTTTGGGGATAAACACAGTACGTCCTTCGATGAACCAGTCCGGAATCTGCTGCCCTCATTCAACCATCAGTTGAAAACTCGCGCCAGACGGCGGTGAGTGGAAGGAAATTTCTTCCACCACCAGTTGTTACTGCCGCCTGGGCCCGGGGCAGCGAAGTTCTTGGTACCAACAAGTGCATTTTGACTTCCTCCGTACTGATTGTCGAGCATACTTCTTCTGGCTCTTCAAGATGTCTGTGGCACATAGCCTCGAAGTGTGCGTCGTTTCGTAGATTCCCTTCCAGAAGGTTTCGCCATCTTCTACAGTTGGCGGATTATCAACAACACGCTGTGGCTCCTGAAAGAGGCGAGAAGGATTCCTACGGAACAACATGTTTTGCTCCATACTCCTCACCCGCCTCTTCAACGTTTTCTTTATAGTCATGAGCGCTTGTATCCTATCTAGACAGTGCTGCTTGATGGTAAGCATCACTGTCAGATTTAGAGTGTGGTGTTGACGTCTTAATCTGGCTGCTATGCGCCGGATTCTAGGAGTAAAAATTCTATCACTTGTCGTTTATTCCACCACACTCTGAATCTAAGAAGCGTGTTGTCTAGCCGACTGTATCTTGCCTTGGATTTTTTGTACACGCCGCTTTTGGCTTTCTCGACCCCGTTTGAGTGTTGGTTGACATCTCACGGGGGACGAGTTGCTTCTTGGCGTTGTACACGGCACAGTTGACTTGCCAGATGTCTACACCTGCTGGAAGTTCCTCATCGATGACCGCATCCATTCTAGCCAGGTCTTGTGGCTTTAGGTTAGCCCTGATGTTAAGGCTAACCATCGTCCTTAAGTCTACATCGGTGAACTCTGTAGGATGTTCCCCATCAGCTACTAATTGCCGCAGTGGGACTGCGACTGGCAGTTCTTTCAGCTGACGGAGTGCCCTTACGTAACCTGTCCTGAGCAAAAAAGATACTTGATCCCTCAGATGTTGCTGAGAGAAGGCGCAGTAATCTGGGTGCATGATACTCCAGGCATCATGTAACCGCGCCGTGTATCCCTTACGCTCAGGTTCGCATATTATTATTATTATTCCAGAATATACATCAACATTTTTGGAAGCGCTGGCACTGTGAATATTTAAACATGCTTCAGCAGCGTAAAAAATGGAATCAAAATTCTAACAATATAGAGGAAAACACCTGGCGCTTTCCATAGGTTGGCGTATTGGACGTGTGATAAAAACGCATCCAGAGTCGGACGGCATTTGTAGTGGTAACCGTTCGCACAGCTTAATGAGTTGTTCAGAGGCTAGATACAAAACTGTCCACTACCGTCTTAGTAAACAGAGTATCCTTTTTGGTAAGTGGTATGTTTATTTATAGTTTTAAATTTAATCTGGTTTAACATAATTTATTAATTAATATTTGTTTTTGTTATTTGGTAGCAATTATTATTATTCAGTTCGGCTTGCTATTCAATTTTTAAATTTTCGCGCAATATAAGTTGCCCAAAATTAAATAGTTGCAACTGCGCATGTCCGGGCCAAAGAAAAGGATAGTTGGTTTTGGTTCAATTTGGCAAGAATTCATTCGATATTTCCGCTCGTTTCGTAAAACTCGCAGTTAAGATTGTCGTCATATTTACTGCATATATAGCATACTAAGTTATTTAAGTGCCCGAAATATCCCTCTGTATATTCCAGTGACGTCACTGAGAGAGTTGCAGACAGGAGAGGACTAGAAAATTGTGATTATTATTTCTTTTGGGTTCTTCTTCGTTTTATTGTATTTTAAAATTTATCGCAATTCCTACAGTCCATTAAAACTTTGATTATTTCTCTTTTTTTGTACAAGTATATTGTATTGAGTTATTATTATATGAATCCAGTGACCAACACATTATTGGAGGGTTGCAAAAAAATTTTGAAAATAGATTGTCAATGAATAAAACCGTTTTTACCAATTATAATTAATTTTCCTTATTAAAACATACTGATAACATTTTAAATTGTAATCGAGTTACGATATTTTCCATTCTTAGAGCAAATAATAATGGTTGCAACATTTTCCATTTTTCCTTTTTCGTCTGTTCTGTAAAATTTTAATTTTGAGTTTACAACCATTGCAGATTAAGCCGGCGGCGTTATAATATTAATGTTATAATTGTGATGCGATGTATGTGATAACATAATATTCAGTATGTGTATGAATTTTCATTAAAAATACATTGGCTGTAAAATTATAAAAATATATTCACTTTTTATTATCACAAAAGAGCATATAAATACTTTCAGCAACAGAGACAATTGATATTGTCACGTATGTGACTTTAAGTATGTCACAAAGGGGTAAGTGTCTCCCCCAAATGTCACGTAACGGCTTTGGTCACCCCAACGGAGCCTCCACCGTACATCACGCTGGGGTCGACCACTCCATCGCTTCTTACGTTAGTTTAAAATGAAATATTAAAATGTAACTCGCTTGGCAACGGAGAGGTATTCTGTTTGTTGTAATACTTTAGGGGGTTAATAATTAACTAGTGAATAAGCAATAAAACAGGAATGGATTAGAAATTTCAATACACGAATTTATTAACAAATCTAGAAGTCATACTAACAAAAAATCATAACACCTTCAAAACATAATAGGAATAAAACCTACCAGGCCAACTTGCCTGGGAGGGAGATGTGTTTCTTGCTCTACATTGGAGGAGCCCCAAAAAATCAACTAACTGTCACATACCTCTTTCTTAACATTTCCATTTACCATTTCTGTAGTTTTTCATTAGTCAGCATTTGACAGTAGCTACCCAGGTCATTGGTTGGGTTATTGAATAATTAATGGTGAATTTTAAAATCATAATTATGAACTATATATTTTACATTAATCTCTCTACAAATATATTATGTTTAAATAAAAGTCTTATACAGAATGTTTCACCAAGTTTCTAAAATTACCAATACTGGTATTAAATTAATTAATATCTTACTATTTGACACATCTCCTCACCTATGAAAGCTGGCCTCCAGCTTTTATAAGTGATAAAATACAGAGTAAAGAAAACAAAGTTTGTAAAGAATAAAAACCAATATCAAACATAGTAAAAAATGTTATAAAAGAATTAAAACGTACTTCCTGCAAATATTGTAAAATGGCAAAATAACTATTTAAAAAAAATACAAAAAGGAATAGCAAGTAAAATCATTGCTTTAATGGTAAACAGAAAAATAAAGTTCTGAATAAGTTCATTGAAAATATATTATTATTTGTAATTTCTTTATTGCAAATCAATAATTAATCAATAAATCATAATAGTATATGAAGTTAAATATATATATAAATATATATATATATATATATATATATATATATATATATATATATATATATATATATATATATATATATATATATATATATATATATATATATATATATATATATATATATATATATATATATATATATATATATATATATATATATATATATATATATATATATATATATATATACATGACCTTTGTGGCTTCCACTATATCGGGGGACCAACCCCACCAGAGAAAAGAAAGAATTTGAGGGGTTTAATTACATTACAGTAAAAAACAATAAGAATTATGTTAATTTTTGAGTTTTGTCCATCATTTTAACTCAGCTACACCGTGCTGATGAAGACCAATTAGTCAGAAACACGTGTTACGGTTTGCATCTTTCTGCCATTTGCAATTTTTGCATTTTCCACCGTGCAAGTTATATATATTTATGCGACTACCGTTAATTCTTATAATATATATATATATATATATATATATATATATATATATATATATATATATATATATATATATATATATATATATATATATATATATATATATATATATATATATCCAAATCAAAATTCAATCTGAGAAATATCCAAATACTTATTTAAAAAATATGTGTGTTCAAAATGTATGTTCAAAATAATTGTATTCGTAACTTTAATACCATACGACTGGTTGTTTGAAATTAACATGAATGTATAAAATATAAAATAAAGCCGTTGCGTAAAAAAAATTACAAAAACGGGGCATGTTATATTATTTAAAACAAAATTATTGAGGTCAGAAACATTTTTTGGGCACAATAGAAAATGTCACACTATAAAAGTCTGACACACCATTGTTATAGCACAAATTTCTTCTAGTTTCGCTTGTTTATTCACACTTACACGATTGTCTCTCCATGCTCCAAATTTTGCACTGTCTGTTTCATGTTAGTACCATGTTGTGTGAAGTGTTGACCGGGGCTAGGAGTCCATGAAGGAGTATCCGAACCACATGTACCGTGGCCAAGGAATTTCTTCCAACAACTAATTTTATCTCCAGTGTTTTGGGTACCTATTTGATATTCCATTGACGCAAACAATTTAGCTGTGTTATACAATAGGCCTGCTGATGGCCGCAGTGGAGGGTCTACTGAGACCCACTCACAACAAACCTAACCTATACTTTGTTGACTGCTACAATTCTCTTTTAAAGTATGTACGTATGATACTGCCATACTTTATACTAGGTAGAATGTGCAACAAAAAAGAATATTCTGGTTATGGAAATCATCTTGTGACATATTAACTTAATATCTATCGAATTCAATCTTTTTCCCATTGCAGATTTAATGTCTATTATAAAGGCTAGTACTAGGGAAATTTAGGCGACATTACTTACTAATTCATGAAAGCTTAGAAAATTGCCTTAAGAAGTGTGTCCTGTATTATAACCTGAAAGACATAGAATGTCGTCTCGCATGTAGCTATTACCGTCGTCCTTCAAATTGGATTGAAAATGTTTTGATTTAACGCCTGCAGTATGACGTTGCTTGTATAACAATAGATTTGTCACTAACACTGTCTTATGGGTGGGCTTGTTTGGTCCTGGAATTTTTCGTCCGGGGTTCTTTAATGTGCTATGTGTGCCTCATGCTCGGGATAGTGTGATTAATATGAAAAAATTATAATAAAACCCAAGTAAGTTCTTTTTAATGAAAGTTTAACATTTACAAAAAAAAAAAATAATGAACACATAAATAGGATAATTAGAATGAAATCATTGTAAAACAGAAAATACTAAGCTTTTAGTAAATTAGAACCTAGACAATAAACATTTTTAAATCTTTTTTATTTGTAGAAAATATGTACCTCCTTCTTAATTTAACTAGATATTTAAAACGTTTTTTCCAAAACAAGTTAGTTATTGCAGGAATATTTATTTAATATCTTCGCACCAATATTATATCTAATTGTTAAACAATTAATAAGTCGGTCTAAAACCAATATTATATCTAATATTGTTGGGAACAAATATTTTCTGGATATCAATTAATAGCCTAAATATATACCGACTGTTCTGAATGAGTTGATTTCAGAGGTTGCTCTTGTCACTTGTCGCGTGATTACCTATTTTTCCCCAATACTACGCCTATGTCGGCGAAACCGATACAAATAAACAAATATTAAGAAATTTAGCCAGAATCAAACATAAACTTAACTTTCTGACCAAATACTTAAAAATCCTTACATCTCACACGAAAATATGAGGGCACATTACTTTCTCTAAAAAAAAAAAAAAATACTTGTAATCCAAAACTTTTCTGAAATACTCGGAGCTTTACTTAGATGAATGAAATAATATCCTGAAATGTTACTTTTTAAACTCGTTTTTTAAATTATAATTTATTTTCAATAATCTCATTAATCGCTAAACCTTTAAAAAAAAGCTTCCAACAAGCACGTATTTTTCTCTTCTAAACAATTTAAATCTATGTATGAAGAATTACTTTATCTGTATAAATTACCTTTTTTACTTTAAACTTACTTTTTATACTTGATAGTTACGCAATGAAGACTTGTTAAAAATTTCAAAATTTTTTCTCACTGTGCTGTTAAACGTATCACAACATAATATCTCACCTCATTTTTTACCTCCATGAGAAAACCTTGGCACCATAAAATACAAGAAAAATTGCCCATTTCATATCTATCTATATGAGAAAACCTTGGTACCAGAATATACAATAAAACTAATCTCATATCTACCTGTATGATGAAACCTTAGTACCATAATATACAAAAAACTCATCTCATATCTACCTGTGTGAGGAAACCTTGGTACCATAATATACAAAAAAAATTACTGATTTCATTATTTATTTTACTGCAAAAACATACTCCCTTTTTTAACAACTACTTTCCCGGCTATGTGCCACGTTGAACATTGAATTACATAAAAAAGAATAAGGTATTGCCTTATATCTGTTCTATTTTGACAGCATGATACTCAATTATCATGCTGTCTACGACAGGGCTGACGTTCAGTCCTTTTTGAACCTTCTTTCACGTCCTCCTAATTTATATAAACTCTTATCCCATTTAAATAATTATAAATAAAAATTATTATGAAGGGTGAGTTAGTCCTTTAGAACCTTCTTCCACGTTCTCCTTATCTTGAGCATTCTACGCGCAATGTATAAAAAAATTGTAAACTATACATCATTATAAACTCGTTAACTCATCATAAAACTTCATATGTCTCTCTAAGACAGACTTCAGCTAGAATTGGTTAAACTATACCAATGTATTCATTAAAAAACTCTCATTATGTTTTTAATCTCATCTCCTTTCTCATATAATATAACAATCTAATTACACAAAAACAGGTACCAAGTTTTTAAATAAAAAAATAATACAAATTTTAATTCATTATTTTATCATTCGCTCTAATCAGTTCAAAATCAGCAAAAGAAATTCTATGTAAGTTCTAAATGCGTTTAGATTATCAAAATGAAAATAAAAAAATGCTTAAAATTGCGTCTTATTGGAAAAATTATTGTGGTATTTAAAAAAAAATTATGAGTGCATCCCACGAATTTTCATGTGCATATCTTCCAATTTTTTGGCTATATAACATAAATCAGGTACTGTCTCATTTATTTTGATCACTGGCAATTTAGACTACAAAAAAAATTATAGAGAAATGAAAAATAATAACGCTGAAAAATATTTTTTGCTAATTATTATTTACTACTTTTACAAAACTTATCATAGATAAGTACAACATATATCTTCTTAAACAATTATTAAAAAAGATAATATGCACATTATGTTCAGTGTGACTGACTCAATAATGTTATTCTTAATTCCAACTATTCTGTTCAGTAAAACCAAAAATAAATAAAACAAAAGGTACTCACCAGTTGAACAATCACTTTAAAAACTTTAAAACATCTACCGACACGTGTTTCTGCTTTTAGCTTTGTCAAGATAGCTCATTTAAAGGATCCAAAGTAACTGAAAACTAGTAAACCCCATTGTAATAAACATTGATGGTTTCAAAGAACAGGATAATTGAAATTATATAGTGGAAATTCCCCCGTAGGGTAGAATAATTTAAAAATAAATTAGGTATCCTCATCTTGGTAAAAGTTTAAAATATAAAGTGAAATGAAATAACGCTGAAAAATATCTTTTTGCTAATTATTATTTACTACTTTTACAAAACTTATCATAGATGTACAACATACATCTTTTTAAACAATTATTTTCCCGGCTATTTACCAAAACGCTGAAACTTGGATTACAAAAAAGATAATATATGCACATTATGTTCAGTGTGACTGACAAAATAATGTTATTTTTCATTCCAACTATTCTGTTCAGTAAAACCAAAAATAAATAAAACAAAAGGTACTCACCAGTTGCACAATCACTTTAAAAACTTTAAAATATCTACCGACACGTGTTTCTGCTTTTAGCTTTGTCAAGATAGCTCATTCAAAAGATCCAAAGTAACTAAAAACTGGTAAACCCCAATGTAATTTCACTCTATATTTTAAACATTTACCAAGAAGAGGATACCTAATTTATTTTTAAAAAAAATTACGCCTAATTTTTTATAGTATTTTTATTTGAGGCAGTTAAGCAACTGAAAAGTTATTTTTTGGCTCAAAGTAAATTTATTTTCTTATAGTGTTAATATTTTAGTTTAATTCTTTTTTTTTGTCAAAATAACCGTATCATTAAAAAATGGATCAATTCATTTACATAAAATAATTCTTTTATATTAGATTTTTAAATTTTACTGTGCATTTTTCAGTTATCTTTAGAATTAATCACTGCTAGTAAATTTTAATTTTTTATGTATTATTAATAAAGTATTTTAATATAAGATTACATCTAGACTTAGCCGTCCGTAATTTCTGTTGAAAGAATGTAAACATTTCAAGAGCTCAAATCAATAGTTTTCAGTGCTGCATTAACTTATATGTAAATTTAAAATAATAGTTTTACTTTTGCATTAATATATATCTCGAAATTTCGAGTGCCCTAAAAAAAATACCAAGAAGTTTTGAGACAAAAAAACATTTTTTAATGTTATTAATCTTCAAATAATTAACCTGTATTTTTTTCAGTGTGAAATTTTTTTAACAGAAATGTAGTTAACATTTCTGTTAAAAGTTCACACTGAAAAAAATACTGCTATATACAGGGTGATCAAAAGTTGTGAGTCGCGATAGCCAATATTAAGAATTATTTCGTTATACTTTAAATTTAATGTTTCAAATACTATTAGAATAAAATTAGAACCTTTAGGAATTGCCTCAAATATTTTTAAATTATAAAAAAAAATCCACATCGATTTCAAACTTACTTAAAATCCTTTTAAATTTTACCAAATTACTGTCATGATTGAAAAATAAATAAACTGAGTTGCACAATTATAACGACTTTAAATTAAAATTTGTTACTCAAGTCGTGTGCCATTATAAAATAAATATTACTTTAACTTTTAGAATATCAGCGAACACCTTTTAGGAATTACTTATTGTACATCAAGAGAATATTCAAGAATTATTGACACAATAAAATACCAAAATAGTCAGAAAAAAATTGAGAAGTTTAAAATTCAAAATACATATTTTATATCAACATTTATATATTCCAGAGAACAAAAGAATATTTATATGCAACGGAACAATAAGAACTTGTACTATCCAACACATTACAGTATTACTGGCTGTGTCAGAGAAACCTCAAAATTTGGAAACCCTAATAAAACAAATTTCTGGGGCTGGTTTACACTCTTATAATATTGTTGTCCCTTGTATTGATAATTGCCAAAACGTAACTTTTTTCCCAGTTCAAACTAATGAAAATATATATAAAAACATTTTTTTCACTAGACCTATGTCTTTTTCCTTGTTAACTTTTGAATTAAAAAAAAATTAATGGTAATTATTTTCTCTATATTAATTAAACCACTAATTTTTTGAATTTTTGAATAATTCTAACTGTTTGGATAATAACGATAAAGTGATAATATTCAGTTAAAAAAAAATCTTATCAGTGTTATGACAAAATAGAAACTCGACATTTTAATTTTATCTAAATATATTTTACGCGCATCGACATATTAAATTACCACACTTTATCATTACAAATATCTAGAAGATATCTGTTGTTCACTGATTTATTTAAAAAAAAAAAATTACATCACCACATCCCTCATTGAAAGAAAAAAAAAAGAATAAAAATATTATATAAAAAATTTCGTTGTCACTGAAATGTATTTATAACGTCATCTATGTTCTCAAAAAAATTACTAACCCCAAAATATTCCTTTAAAATCTCCAGTTACTACATTACTAAACTCGAAACTAAAAAAACATTTTTTCTTTCTCTTGTTTGTGTCCCCAAACACTTAACAGACGAAAAAAAAAATTAAATATTAAAAAAATAAGATACAAGATTAAAATATAATAAAGTTGCAATAGTTCACTAAAAAATTATATACAGGGTGAGTCAGTTTTGTGTAAACAAACTTTAACAGGAGATAGAACACATGTTTTTAAAAAGAAAAGTTCCTATAAACATATGTCATAGAAGGCTTCGTTTCCGAGATACAGGGTGTTGAATATAATTTTTTTTTTCTCGAATTTTCATTATAACTTATAAACGAATGCTTAGATTTTTTCCATATTTGGGGGATAATGCCTATTAATTAAGGGGCATAAAATAAACGATAAGAATGTTCAAAAACTTGCACAGTGGCGGAGTGGAGGGGGTGGTCAACCACTTTTTTTAAACAGAACTTCTACACCAATGACTATTTTTAAAAAAAACTGTTTTTTTCATTATCTACATACAGTTTAACAAAAATAATGTCCCTTCTTCTGTTTAGAAATTCCTGTGCGTTTCCGAGTTATTTTGATTTTTAGTGTTTGATGTGGTACTAAGTAATTTATTTATTATCAATTATCGGCTAAATATTTAATTCTTTCAACGAAACCTACCTAAATATGGTTTGTTAAGGATTCTAAAAAGCCGAAATCTCTTATTCTTTATCTCTTTTCAATGTGGTCAAAATAAATATTTGTTATATCAAGCCATACTCAAATACAATACATACAAATACTTACTCAAAAAATTCGAGAAAAAAAAATTATATTCAACACCCTGTATCTCGGAAACGAGGCGTTCTACGACATATGTTTATAGGAACTTTTCTTTTTAAAAACATGTGTTCTATCTCCTGTTAAAGTTTGTCTACAAAAAACTGACTCACCCTGTATAGTATATTAATGCATATTCAACCAAAAAAACAATGAAAATTGAAAATTAATTAAAGTGGTAAAGGCGACAGCCTTATAAGATAAATAAAAAAGGTAAATCGACTAATTAAGTTTAATGACAACCACTTATCTCTGTACAATACGTAATACTTCAACCGACCGCCACCTCAGCTCCCTTCTTTTCTTCCGCACGGCCAATGTTTTGACTTCGCCCACGTTGTGTTAGCGCCGAGAGCCGATCCGCTGATGATGCGGTTTTGGGCGGCCACAGTCGGCCTTCCTGACTCAGGGATTGTCCTCAAGCCCCACATGACCTAGACATTGAAACTCATTTTAGACATTTAGAATAATAGTGCGTTAGCATTTTATACCATTTCTGGTATCGATACAACGAAAAAATAAACGGCTATCCTGTTTCGACTGTTTTAGTGCACCCCGAACAGTTTACAAGGAAGCTTGCCCCCTATGCATCGAATATTTTCATGTTTACAGTGCACCTCGATATACATGATCGAATATTTGGCATATACAGGGAGTAACACAAATGATTCGAATGTTCTAGCATGTTTTCTAGTGAGTCCCGCCTATTACAAATTTTATGGACTGTCCAGCCGACATACTATGAACATTTTACATTTGCATGACATTGCTATGTTTTCGAGAGCTTTGCATTTAGGTACCTTTCTATGCATCGAGCACTTATCATAGCGTTTCTTAATAAAACGTATACAATTCTATACAGCGAATTTTATACTGTCTCATATGTCTCGAGCTGAATTGCTTTACATATGAGAAATTCAATGTAGTTCATACTGCACCACTAGAGAGTGACGGTTCATCGTCCTTTAGAATGACCCAGGGCTTCATCTTGTCTATACAAACAACAGTGGCGCATTTACAATACCTCTCAGACACTTGAATTACTGCATATCGGTCGTTTGCCAGACTTGCTGTTACTCGGAACGGCCCTTTAAACTTAGGTTGCAATTTCTTACTCTCACCGGTGGCGGCCATATCGGTTTTCGCAATCATTACCAGATCGCCGACCTTGTAGTCTCTTGCCTTTGATCGCTTCACATCAAAATATTTTTGTTGTTTTACTTGGTCTTTAGTAAGCCTATTTTGAACTTCTCTCCTAAGAGTTAAGTCTGCACGATTTAACTGATCTTGCAGTTCCTTCAGAATTATAGATTCTGGAAAACTAAGCGGTTTACATCCATACAATACTTCAGAAGGTGTGGTTCCCAAGGTTCGGTGCAATGTGGTATTCAGTCCTCCTTGCACAATTTTTACCTGTAAGTCCCACTCATCATCTTCATTACCCCCGTTCAATGCAGCCAGAGAACTGAGAATAATCCGATTAAATCTTTCACATTGTCCATTGGCACGCGGTGTGGCAATGGCATTTAGAATGTGTTTTATACCATATTCTAAACAAAATGTTTTGAACATTTTTGAAGTAAAGGCACTTCCTCGATCTGTGATGATCCTTACAAATACCCCAAATATATTTATTATATTTTCCACCATTCTAATTACATACTTTGATTTCGTGCTTCGTACCGGTTCAATGATACAGAATTTTGTAAATCCGTCAACTGCTACTAGTAAATGGGTATTGCGCTTCCGGGATTTGACGAATGGACCCAGATGATCCAGGTGTATGGTATGGAAGGGTATCGTTACTTTTTCTATGGGATGTAAATATCCAGGTTTCCTCCCCGAGGATGTCTTGTAATAAATACAATTTAGGTAAGGCCTAATAATACGTTTTTGTTGTCATAAAATGTGGATTTGCCACATCTTTCTTTTGCATATTGTGGATTGCCACAGTATGTTCTTTAACCTGTTTTTGCTTTTCTATTTACTTGTGGAATTGCCACAATGACATATTGTAATTTAATTTAATTTTTGTACAGGATAACTGCTAGACTTTCATTTAATTGTGGGACTGCCACTCGGTACCAGTATCTATAAACACTTATTATATTTTGAATGCTAAAATTAGTACAAAATCATTGTTCAGTTCTAGAGAAAAATAATAAACTTTCGTGAACATTTATTACTCATCCCGTTATTTTTTCCTTTAAATCATGGCAGATTTTTCTGCGAAACCACAAGTGATTTTTAAATTTAAAATTTATCATGTCTTAATTTTTCAAATTCCAATTTTTTTTTTTTCACAATTTAGACATATGCCCTGGTTTACGACAGGCAAAACATAGTTTCGCATTTTTCCTCCTTGAAATGAATAAACCCGTTTAAAATAAACAATAAATCAGCAGTAAAACTTACATTACTTTTAAAAGGCAGCAATTTTTTTTTTACCTGAACGTCATCTAGGTCACCAATTACAAGCTTTATTAACAAACTGATCATCGGACAAATTAAAATGCAAAGATTTAATTAGAGACACTTTCATACCCACAGTACGAATCAGATCGATCACTGGTATACAGGCATACAATGATAATTAGTATCAAGCTTATTATTACAGTACTTACGATAACCTCTGATTCGTTTATTTTGCATTTGTGGGCCAAAACACAGCTGTTCGTGTGCTGCCACCATGCTACGCCTACCTTTCTTACACACGAGACAGCGCTCGTTTGGAAGGATTTTCAGAATAGTGTATGGTCCATTATATTTCTATTTTAATTTTCCTCCACTCGCTAACTTTGGACCCTCTATAGCAGCTAAATATCCACCTGAAAATAATTCGTTGTGTAACGAGACATCAAATTGCTTAGCTCGCTTATTTTCGATTTCGATGATATATGCTGTCTGTATTTGTGCTTGACAACGGCCTCGTCAGGGTCAGCACAGTCGTCGCTGCGTCTGTCAAAAACTGCTGAGTTGCTGGTAATATTGGATTTGTCTCAAACTTAATGTTAATGTTGTTTTCACTATAATTTATGAGTATGAGTGGTTCCTTTAATTTCAACATCGTCGGCTCGTCTGCTCCTGACATGTTTATATTTGTTAAACTATTGAAGGTTGTCCATGTTAGCATTTTACGTATGTTGAGTAGGTCATGGTGAAGTTCCAAACCGTTAGTGCCTTTTTCCACTCGTACATGACGTCGGCAAATAACATCCCAGCCAATAATTGCACCTAAGTTTCCAGGAACTGCATCACCGAGTATGATTGTAAATAAAATATCCATTGTTGCAGTCGGTAAAACACTTCGCACGTGCCGATACAGTAAACTATTTTCGCTCCAAACTCTGACATAATCTACATTTCTTTCTTGATTACTGCATTGAGCCGAACAACAGCTGATTCACTCAGAATTGATATGTCAACACCATTGCCAATAAAATATGTGAAACTCATTGCTTTATATTATTTTCGTTTTACCATGCTTATACCAGAGTCTATAAACTATAAACATTGCTTATACCAACAATTTTTCTCCATGTTTCCTATCTTTTTGTAATGAATGCAAATTCATTTTTATTGTTTGTTATGAACCTTTGAAGCTCTTATTTTTGGGTGTATTGACGATCTCGACCTCGATTAATCGTGAAGCCTGTGATGTCACAATAACAAAGATGGGCTCTGCCTTTCAATGCTTCCTCAGCTTTCGCTATCATCAGCACATCGCCCACACGGCGTTCATCCTTGAGTTTTGTGGCTACGTCAAACCATTCCTCTATCACGTAGTTTGGTATCCGGATTAAAGTCTGCCAACTGGAATGATGTAGCTGCTGATGTTGACGCTTGCGCAGTCCCATTATCTGCTACGGTGAATCTCCAACTACGAGGCGTTAGCTCGGGTGCCATATTAAATTGGTGAGATAACAATGCTAACTACACTTACTGCATCGCCATTAAAAATAGTAAAGTTTCGAGCCACTGCACTTTTATTCGTATGGGAGCTTGACTAGACAATGTCTCATGTTCGCCCTGCTCTTCTATATTTTTGACACTAAGGTCGTCAGACTAAGTCTGCTGTTCTGCCGCCATCTTGTCGCCAGTCACAGTAATAACGGTGTGCTCTATTCTTCTGCGCTTCGCCAGCTTTTACGATCATCAAAATGTCGCTTACGTTTAATTCGTCCTTGAGCTTCGTAGCGTCGTCCAACCATTCCTCAATTGAATAGGTACTTTTATCAGTATCGTAGCTGGTTAGCTTGAATAACGAGTGCACATGCACAGACGCTGGGGCATGCGCGCTTAATTCTCTGCTACGGAAGTGTTGGGCGTTGGCGCTGGGGACGTCGCCATCTTTGTTTGGCGAATTAGCTCCGTTAGCTGTTGTTGTGCTGCTACTAAATTAATTAACGTCTCCTGCCACTGCAGTTTTATGCGCTTTGGGCCTGATGAAGCCTCGGGTGCCTATGAAACATGAGCGTTACCACTACGCCACAACACACTCACACCGTACAGTTTGATATTAGGTAATTTCAATGTCACTTGCACAACCGGCCGTGTTTTCTGTAGGGCGATTGTACAATAAAAACCACCCCTATCCCACTTCTGAGATAAAGGCGACAGCCTTATAAGATAAATAAAAAAAGGTAAATCGACTAATTAAGTTTAATGACAACCACTTATCTCTGTACAATACGTAATACTTCAACCGACCGCCACCTCAGCTCCCTTCTTTTCTTCCGCACGGCCAATGTTTTGACTTCGCCCACGTTGTGTTAGCGCCGAGAGCCGATCCGCTGATGATGCGGTTTTGGGCGGCCACAGTGGGTTAATTATGAAGAATTAACCCTCGGAAAAGAGCAATGCGCCTCCCCCAAATGTCACGTAACGGCGTTGACCACCTTTACGGAGCCTCCACCGTACCACAGAGTAACCCAGAGGCGACAGTAGCTCAAAATCCTTTGATATATGCCGCCGCGGCACCGTGACCTCGTCCCTTTAAATTGGCTATGACATCGTTGCCAAGTTTCAGCGAAATATCTATTTTTGCAGAATGCGCTGTTGTCTTTTACCATAATATTGTATATTAAATATATTCTGTCCCTTATTGTACGCATTGTATAACGAGAACGCATAATGAAAAATAATAAAAATAAATAAAAGACGAAATGAAATTTTGTGCGTCTTAGATCATTTAAGTATTAAATAAAACTTAAGACTATTATACAGGATGAGTCAGTTTCAACCTGCCAAACTTTAGGGATTAATTAATTTCGAAATTTTAAATATAAAGTGCAACCCTATCTCACTTTCGAAATGAGATACAGGGCGTTAAAGTTTCTAAAAAAACATTTTTTTAAATAAGTCGAGACCTGAGAAAGAAATCGAAATCAAACTACTCTGCTCTATTGTGTACTTGAAGAGTATTTAATAATTTTCATTCCATTCCTGGGATCAGTAGCGTAGGAATGGGGGTGTTCTTTGTATTTTTCGTAGCGTTTTTATCCTAAAAATGTTTTTTTAGAACCTACTGATAAATAAATAAAAATTGTCTAATATTATGTTTTTTCAACACTTTAATGCCCTGTGTCTCACTAGAAAGTGCGATGGGAATTTTATTTGCAATTTGTATTTAAATTTTTTAAATTAATCAATCTTTAAAGTTGAAATTGACTCACCCTCTAGTTAAAATTAAATTGTTAGTATTAATACTATTTAAATTGAAAATATAGAGTACCTATCTCTATGGTATGAAATACTGGTAATAGTGCTGCATTGTTTGTACAAAATGTAAGTACTTTTTTCTAGAGAAATAATACGGTAATTAATGAAAACACTTTATTTTGTTACTGTGAACTTTTGAACCATTGTATAATGATATGCTAAGGCATCAAAACTATAATAGCATTAAATTACAATAAATGCAGCCATTATAAAATCGTGTTGCGATTTATTGTTATATATGATCAACAATCACAAAGGAGCGGTTAACTTCATTAATTTTTTTAGAATATGGTAGATAGAATTTGGCCAGCAAAATAAAAAAACAACACCTTCTTAATTATCGTTTATTACAAAATATACATTAATACAGTGTCAGACAAACAGCAAATGAAACATAACTAATCTAAAGATTCATTAAAATACTTAATTTTCTATTTTTCTTTGGGGTAGTTTTAAAATCACGATTACTATATTTTACTAAATAATGAATTCTAAAACGTGTATACAGTTTTAGCAAGTACTCATACGGAAATTGAGAACAAGGATGATAAAATTTTGGAAGAGTTTGGAATATACAATAAATGTTTTTTTCCTGGAGAATTACAAACATACTTCAAAATATTTTCAAAAAATAATGTTTCCAAACAGTATTTTGTATACTTGATGTTTGAGTTGCTACTGGAGAAAGAAGTCCTGGAGAAATTGCACCTAGTGATGGTGGAGGTTCCTCCGCAGTACTTGGAGAAATAACAATATTTTCTAGGATTCTAACTTTTTGTACTGGTTCGTAACTTGTATATTTTTGAGGTCATTTACCGGACGTACTGGGTTGAGGTTCGGTATCCAGTGGTAAGTCTGAAAATAAAAAAAAATTAGAGCACACAAAAAAATATTTGTTTGCTTCATGAAATTCAGCGTTTGATATGATATCGGCAAACAAAATATGAAATTATCTAACAGTTTCTATATGCAAACATATTTTGGTTGTATATTTTCATTCACAAAAAAATGCAGTCTAAATGTATATGGGTAATGTTGCGGTATCCTATCCACAAAATTCTTCATAAAATTTGAGACTTCAAGAGATTAAAAAAAGTTTCTTATTTAAAGATTGTACTATTTTTGTACTTACCCAAAGTTGGTTCTATAATTTGAATAGGTTCTGCAGTAGGAAGCAGACGTGATTTGTCAAAAGGATTGTTGTACATGTTGTCTTCAAAGTGTACACTACAAATTCTATATTTATTATAAAACTCTGCACTGTTAAAGGGGTATCACTCGTCAGTACATCTTCTCTTCCACAAGCTCTAATCCAACTACGACACCTAAAAATATTTGATATATTGGCAATTGATAATATAAAACCTACTACATACTTTAAATATTTATTGTGCATTTAATATATTCACAGTACCAATATCAATAATTTAATGGTATGATTCTACAGGGTATTTCAGAAATATAGTATTCACAGCTGATGGCAGAATCTGCCTATTAAAATAACTTCCAAATTTCATATACTTAAGTACCAAGCATGTATCAAGATAACAAAATCTACTGCCAGAAGTTGAGCTGGAATTTCCAAAACGCCCTGTACTTTTCCGTTATATGTATAAATCAACTTATGTGTGTTGGTGCCTAATTAGGTAGGTAATAACCCACAACATTTTATAACAGCACATATTACATGTTTGTAACATTTTGTTATAATAAATGGTTTGGTACATATTAAAATGTTTGCATAATTGAAAAAATAAGAACTATGTTGCAAAACCAAATTAAACTAGTAGGTATAATACTTTTTATGTTCAAGCAATCGTTTAGCACATAAAAATTATTTTTTGTTGAAAAAAATTATTGTGAGAGGCTCGCTCAAACATCTTTGAACTCATTTCGATGAAATTTTGCACAGAGGGGCTTTTAAAGGTGCTGATTAAGAATATCTCTCGAGAATAGTTTTTGATACACAAGAGTGGCTACATGAAACCCTGTGGCATACTGTATATATTATGAAATATCGTAGTATTTGAAACATCTATTACTTAGGGCCAGTTTCATAATCAATGCTAAAGCAGGCTTATTATAACAACAAATGCTTGTTTTAACAATGTGTTACTATGGAGAATAATAACTAAAACCAAAAAAACCCAAAAAAAAAGTCTTTAAATTTAGTAAATGGAGGTTATGTTTTGCAGAAAATGTTTCAAATACTCTGTAAAATGAGTCTTCATTATTAAAATGGGATGCTATAAAGATAATTAAAATTAAATAATTTCCAGTTTCATCACGTTTAGCATACCTACAGTATTTACGACTTGAATACACTACCTAATTTCAGATGTTTCTTTTAAATTTCCGTTTTAATGTAAAACACGAATAAGTACATAATTTCATTGTGTATGTAAAAGTCTTTTTGTTAAAGAAAGAGTCAAACTTTACTCATTGCAAAGCTAAGCAATATACTGGCACAATAAATACCTAAATAATTATAAGCAGCTATAAACAAACTAAACTAACTACATGGTATTTTTTTAACATACCTGTTTACATCTTTAGGAAATCTGAAAAACTTGATAGGGCCTTTACTTTTATAAAATGTGTTTTTACAGTTTTTATAAAAGCAGTACATTCCACCAGATACTTCTTTCAATTTACTCATGGTTCCACGTCTACACAAACTTTATAAAAAACTTCACAAGCACTCTAAAAATCACAACTATTACAATTATAATAAACGAAACGACTGATTACACGAAACACGTTGCACGGCTGCAAATGTGAGGTTAATTGAGGAAATGTACAAGGTGAAATTCACTAAAACGATCTAATCCGATTACGGAATTCAACCGGCCGAAGATCATCGACTAAGCATATTTTGATCGTGTACTCACGGGGGTTTTAAATTGGATATTGTATGCATCTCTCTCTCGTTTCGAGTTTCTTTCTCTTACTGGCGAGTCTGATATTTAGTCTGTGACCGTACATCAAGTAGGGTAGACCATCCCATCGCTTCTTACGTTAGTTTAGAATGAAATATTAAAATGTAACTCGCTTGGCAACGGAGAGGTATTCTATTTGTTGTAATACTTTAGTAATAAGTAGTGAACAAGCAATAAAACAGGAATGGATTAGAAATTTCGGTCATTTTCTAGAACACGCACTTCCGAGATACCATAAAATCAATTATACCGACACACTCCATTTCGGTCATTTTCTAGAACACGCACTTCTGAGATACTACAAAACCAATTATACCGACACACTCTACACCACAAATTGTTACATCGTTTGTAAGTAAATTTATGCAAAAAATTTCAAAAAATTGCAGAAGTGCGTGTTCTAGAAAATTACCGAAATTTCAATACACAAATTTATTAACAAATCCAAGTCATACTTACAAAAAAATTCGTAACACCTTCAAAACATAATACTTAGGAATAAAACCTACTAGGCCAACTTGCCTGAGAGGGAGATGTGTTTCTTGCTCTACATTGGAGCAGCCCCAAAAATCAACTAACTACCACATACCTCTTTCTTAACATTTCCATTTACCATTTCTATAGTTTTTTATTAGTCAGCATTTGACAGTAGCTATCCAGAGCATTGCTTGGGTTATTGAATAATTAATGCCGAATCTTAAAATCATAATTATGAACTATCTATTTTACATTAATCTCTATAAATATATTATGTGTAAATAAAATTCATATACAGGATGTTTCACCAAGTTTCTAAAATCGATAGATAAATTAATTAATATCTTGCTATTGACAATATTAACTCACTGATACATATCTGTGACAAATTCAAATAAAAACAGTGACAAAATCAGTATAAATAAAGCACTCATAACCACATACCTAGAAGAGATATACTGCTTATGCTCGACTGCGCATCGGTACTGAGTGCAATAAAATAAGATATAATATATTACCGCCATTTTGATGCACCAACGTCATTTTTGGTTATTACAGTTTGTTAAAATAACTTTAGATTTTTAGATATTTTGTTTTAATAGAGAAAGTGTAATTTATGCGAGTTTTCGTAATTAATAATAATCAAAGTGTATTCATAGACGATTACCTTTTTACAAAATGACTTGTTAAAAACTGCAAAAGTGTTCGGAGGTTGTTAACTCCAAAATCAAAAATTTCGTTATCGGTAAGTTTATTTTACTTTTTATTTTGAAATGGTAAAATTACGATGTTATAATTTTCCAACTGACGAGGAAACTTTCTGGGGATGATTACATGCATTTGGCAGAAAAAAATAAGGATAATACTTGGAGTCGATCAAGATATATCTGTTCAAAACATTTAACACCTGAGGATTTTAAAATTATAGGAAACAAACATGCTCTTAAAAAATCCGCGTTACCAGTTTGGTATTTTCATAAAAGTGAGAAACTTGCATTGTCTTCCACTTTCTCATTACAGTCGACTACATTTAAAGAAGTTCTACTTTTTTTGTATCCGGCACTCTCATTAACCACCTCACCTACAAAGAGAAAAAACGAAATGAAAAATTCTCACAGATGAATATGAATGAATCTTCTCCATTGCCTTCTCCAGTATCTCAAAATGTAGGAATTATGGTAGAATATTCAGGAAGTGTTTCACATACTAGTAGAATAAGCAAACAATTCAAGTTGGAGCACTGCACAGTTATTCGTAAGTATTCATTTTAAATAATATCTAGTTCCATTAGACGAGACTGTAATCATAAATTATGTATATGTTGCGGCTAGAGTCCGAATTAGTTAATCTCGATTTTATCCAGCGAATCTCGACATTAACCGCACCAGTTGTTAATGTCCAAATAAACGTGGCTTTTATGATTAGTTCGGACTTTAACCGACTAATGTTGACACTAACTATGCCAGTGTGGTTAAAGTCGGAAATAAAAAATACTGCTAACGAATTGCGCATTATTTACGTTTTCGGCGACACACGCGGCAGTTTGCAATTATTCGTAGAGTGAAACAAAATCGCATAAATATGAACTTATTTCTAAAAAGTGAGACGACAATAGTGCTTATTTATCTAGTGAAAAATATGAGTTAATAAAAGATCAAGTGAAACAAGGTAAACAAGAAATTAAAAAAACAGCGTTGTCATATTGTCGCTTAGCAAAATATGATATAATAAATGTGGGAAATGAAGAAAAACGTATTGTTCCTTTAAAATGAAGTAATGAAAAATTTCTGTACTACGTAAAAAATGAAGAATTGTTTAATATCCTTTTCGAGACACATATAAGTATTGAACATGGAGGAAGGACAAGAATGTTAAATGAATTGAACGATAAATATAAAAATATAACTCAAGAGGTAATAATGCTTTTCGTAAAATTTTGTATACCATGTCAAAAAAAATTGCTCTAGAAGAAAAGGACTGTAAACCTATAGTTTTTTCTGAAATGAATAGCAGGTGCCAAGTGGATCTAATTGATATGCAGTCCCAAGCTGATGGAATCTATCGTTTTATTTTGGTGTACCAAGATCACCTCACAAAGTTTATACAAATACGATCTCTCACTTCAAAAAAAAAAACAGAGGAGTTTGCTAAACATTTAATTGATATTTTTTGTATTTTTGGCGCTCCATCAATATTACAGTCGGATAATGGCCGTGAATTTGTCAATGCAGTGATAAATGAACTAAAAATTATGTGGCCTGTGGCCTAGTTCATGGAAAACCGCGCCATAGTCAGTCACAAGGTAGTGTTGAGAGGGCAAATCGTGATATCCAAGATATGTTGGGAACGTGGATGCAAACAATGTTTCTAGGTGGTTAGAAGGTTTGAGGTTTATTCAATTAATGAAAAACAGAGCTTTTCACTCGGGAATAAAACGATCTCCATATGAAGCAATGTTTGGTACTAAGGTTAAAATTGGTCTCTCAGATTCTATTCTCCCTGCAGAACATATTAACCAGTTAACAACAGAAAAAAGATCTTGAAAATGTATTAGATACAATAAAAAATGGAAATGATGAAAGCCTTGACAGACAAATTGACGACGCAGGTGCAATAATTAGTACTGATATAGAGAGTGTCAGTGTTGTGACAGAAAATAACTTTACATCGAAGATTTGCGACAGTACTGATATTAGTATCGACATAAATTGTACAACTCACATTACCATGGAAAACGAAGAAGTAGAGACAAATATATTGTTGACAAATTCCACTACAGCAGTTGATTTGAACTTGGAGGAAACCGAGAGTGAAACTGTAAATACGGAAATTTTGCAAAATAATACTGTTTTATGTGATATTTGTAACTCTGAGTGTTTTGATGGTTTTGCTTGTACCTGCTGTAGCATGCTTATTCATGGATGTTGTTCTGAAGCATATAGTGAGTCCAGTGAGAATAATCAAAGTAAAATTTGCCGAATTTGCGTTCGAAAAAAATTCTATAAGTGAAAATAGATTTCTTGCAAAAGAAGGTCTGCTTCAACAGGCCAAAAAAAATGAAGCTGAGCTCAAATAAAGCATTACCGCCTGCCAAAGTTGGTGATACTGTTAAACTGTCCGTTCCCGATGTCGACAGAGGACGAGCTGATGCAAGAAATATTTTAGGTGTCGTTATTTCCATTAAAGATGACATATATTACAAAATTGGAACTGAAAAAGGTACACTACCCCAGTTGTTTACAAGAAACCAGTTTGGTATATGCCCAGCTTCACTCATTCCACTTGAAAATGTTTCTACCATAGAAAAATCACATCGGGAGATAGCAAGCGCTTCATCTTTATGCGGTGGCCAAGGATATAAAAGATGTTCTTATAAAACAAAAATGTGGAACAAATAAATGTAAATGCAAGGCAGCTAATATTTTATGTAATTCAAAATGCCACTCTAGTTTGTCTTGTTTAAATAAATAAGTTCTTGCAGTTAATTTATTTTTCTAGAAAACAGTTGGTATGTAGGAGTTACATATTTATTTTATTTTTCGTTACTCATTAGAATAAACAAAATAAGTTTTTTGCCTTATGTTTGTAATTAGACATTAAAACCTGTTGGAATATTCAACATTTTATCAAATCTTATGTTGGTAGTATTATTTGTAGTTATATTTTAGAAATAGTGGCAGCACTGTGATTTTTGGTGAGATATGTTTTCAGAGAATAAAAAGTTAGTTTTGTTCGCAACCGTCACAGAATTAAGAGCGTTTTATTTCCAACCCCTTGAATTTTAACAGGTTATGGGCCCAGACCACGTGTTGTTCTTTGTGAGTATACGGTTTTAATTGTGTAAGAAAATAAGTTTTAATAAAAATGGCGAACAGTAGTTTCATCGCGAGTGTTCAGAAACTAAAAGGCCGTGAAAATTATGATGATTGGTCTTTCGCAATGGAAAATGTTTTAATACTTGATGGACTCATGGCGTGCATCGAAGGAACCGAAATTGATGCAATGAAAAATAGTCAAGCTAAAGCAAAGTTAATTTTAACCATTGATCCCAGCCTTTACGTGCACATAAAAGAGGCAAAAACGGCATCAGAATTATGGAAAAAATTAAAATCGTTGTATGATGATGCAGGATTCACCAGAAAAATTAGTCTCCTTAGGCTGCTTATCTCCACGAGGTTAGATGACTGCGACAATATGGCATCGTACGTGAACCAGATTGTAGAAACAGCACAGAGATTAAAAGGTACAGGATTTAAAATTGATGAAGAGTGGATAGGATCTCTACTCTTGGCGGGACTGCCCGAAAAAATATTCACCAATGATCATGGCAATAGAGCATTCCGGCATTGCCATTACATCTGATTCCATTAAAACAAAACTTCTCGACATGGAAGTCGATAAAACAGGAAACGCTTTGGCAGTTGGTAATGGAGGAAACCGCAGTTTTGGTAATAGAGGCAATACCAACGGAAAGAATAAAAATTTCCAGTCCGGTAGAAAAGATGGCAGCACCAGCACCGAGTCGCCAGCTGACAGATCAAACAAAAACAATGTTCAGTGTTACAAGTGCAAAAAGATGGGACATTACAGAACAAATTGCCCTTTTTAACAATAATGTACAGAATCACGCCTCTTAGTGCATTTTCTAAGTGGTGGGTTTAGTGACAAAGATTTTTACGTTGATTCGGGTGCAAGTGTGCATTTAACGCCGAATAGAGACTGGTTAACAAATGTAAACAATGATCTTGGTATGAAAGAGATTGTTGTTGCCAATAAAACAAGGTCCTGTGGAATGTTCAGGCGATTTGAAGGTTAAAACTGTAGTTAAAAATCAAGAATTTGAGGTTACGATAAAGGATATGGTATGTGTTCCCCAGTTTACCACAAATTTGTTATCAGTAAGTCAACTCATTAAAAATGGCAACGAAGTCCTTTTTTGATTCCAGTGGTTGTAAAATTATTAACAAGCAGAATCAGCTGATTGGAGTAGCTAACTTGGTTAATAATGTATATAAGCTTCAGACAACCGTAGGAGAAAAATGTTTTTTATCACAAGTAGCTACCGCTCCAAGTAGTATATGGCATAGAAGGTTAGGCCATATAAACAGTTCCGATCTAATGAAAATGAAAGATGGAGCAGTTGAAGGACTACAATTCAGCGACAGTCGAAAAATAGGCTTAATCAATTGTGAAGTATGTAACGAAGGAAATCAAACTAGATTATCGTTCCCAAACCGAGGTAGTCGAGCATGTGAAAGATTGGAAATTATACATGCTGACGTGTGCGGACCTATGGAGGTTACTTCAATTGGTGGTGCCAGGTACTTCTTGCTATTAGAAGACGACTATAGTAAAATGGGTTTTATATACTTTCTAAAGTCAAAGGATCAAGTATATAATAATTTTGTGATTTTCAAGAACATGGTTGAAAATCAACAAGAAAGAAGAATAAAAATCCTAAGAACGGACAACGGTAAAGAATTTTGTAATAATAATTTAAAGCAATTTTTAGAAAAAAGCGGGATTATTCACCAAAGAGCTGCACCGTATACACCAGAGCAGAATGGTTCCTCTGAAAGAATGAATCGCTCAATAGTTGAGAAGGCCAGGTGCATGTTGTTTGATGCCAAGTTGGAAAAGAGATTTTGGGCCGAAGCGGCTAACACAGCTGTGTATGTCAGAAACCGAAGTGTTGTTTCTGGTCTGAATAATAGAACCCCGTATGAAGTATGGTCAGGTAAAAAACCTAACGTTAGTGATTTTAGGATTTTTGGTAGTAATACAATGGTACAAATCCCCAAGCAGAAAAGATTTAAATGGGATAAGAAAGCAAAAAAGATTTTTTTATGGGCTATAGTGATACCACGAAGAGTTATAGATTATATGATTCTGAGAAGAATGACATCGTGATTAGTCGAGACGTTGTTGTCATTGAAGACACAAGCTCAGTTGATGAAGTAAAAATCATGCTGGATCATCCAGTAAATAACGAGCTTAAAATTCCAGAAAATGTCTGATTCAGTGGGGGTAAATGAAAATATTAATCAGGATGAAGAAAGTTCTGTTTCTGAAGAATCGGAAATATTTTATGACATGTCAGATGAAGATTATATCAATGAAGAATCGGAACCTGAGTTTAAAAATATCAGAAGGTCGAGTAGAAAAGTTAAACCAAAAAACATGGAAGATTACATAACTTTTATGACATAGATCAGAGTAATTTCGAAGACGAGCCAATGTCAGTAACAGATGCTTTATCGAGGCCAGATTCCGAGTTGTGGAAGCGTGCAATAGAAGAGGAATTGGATTCTGTTGAAGAGAACGAGGCATGGGAACTCCAGGATCTACCAAGAGGAGCAACATTAGTGCAAAGTAAGTGGGTGTTTAAAAGAAAAGTTTCAAGTGATGGTGAAGTGCGGTACAGGGTACGTTTAGTTGCCAAAGGCTTCATGCAGAAGCCTGGTATCGATTACGATGAAACTTTCTCTCCGGTAATGAGACATTCTACACTGAGACTTCTCATGGCCTTGTCACTAAAATTAGATCTAGATATCACCCATCTGGATGTAAAAACAGCTTTCCTTAATGGTTACCTTGAAAATGAGATTTTTATGAAAATTCCTGATGGTTATAATTGTTCCGATAAAGGTACAAATAAAGTTTTGAGATTAAAGAAAGCTGTTTATGGCTTAAAACAAGCCTGGAGGGCTTGGAATGAAAGAGTAACCAATACTCTTGTTTGTTTAGATTACAAAAACTCAAATTTAGAGCCTTGCTTATTTATAAAAAATCATGAGGATAAAATGATAACAATAGTTGCGTTATACGTTGATGATTTTTTCGTTTTTTCAAATAATCAATCAGAAACTGATTTTTTAAAGAATGAATTAGAGTCTAAATTTAAAATCAAAGATTTAGGTTTAATCAAAGAATGTTTGGGTATGCAGGTTTATGTGGATAAGGCAAATAACACTATAATTTTAAGTCAAGACAACTATATTGATCAGTTACTTATAGTGCAGTCTGCCTATTTTTGGCCCCTTGTTTTTTCACTTCGGAGATACAGTCAACAAAAATATGTAAAAAATCGGAAATTTTCCGTAGAATTCAATAAACCAAAATACAAACAACTGGCACCTCGGGGGCCCATAGTAAATTGGGCCCAAAGTTGGCCAAAAACGGTTTTTTCCATTTTACTCTGTCATGGTGCCATAAAATGAAAGAAAGTTTTATACAAAAGTTGTAGAACTATTAAATACGGATCGATCTGTGGAAATCCGATGTCAAAAAATTCAAAAATAAATTATTTAATTGAAAAAAAACCGTTAAAAATCGCGTTTTTTTTAAACGCTCATAACTTTGTGAAAACAAATCATTTTTTCACGAAACTTGGTAAAAGTGTAGCTCCCTACTAACTAAAAAAGATAGTTTTCAAAAAATTTAAAAATATAAACATTTTGCAAAAATTGATTTTTTCGAAAAAAATCACGTTTTTTTAAAATCTCGATAGCTCATACACGCTTTCATATTTCTAGTCAATTTTGAGCTTAAAATTTGCTTGAAATGTTGTACTAACATGGTTATTTATTGCGCGCTTTTTAAATTGATCGGTAATATGCGAAAAATCGGTTGTGTTTTTTTTACAACAAAAAAAATCGATTTTTTTCAAGAAAAAAATTTTTTTTTCTTTTTTGTTAGCAGTATTGATTAGCTGGTATTTTTTTTATAAATTTACAAAAAAAAAAATTTTTATCTACGACCCTTTGGAGCCGAGATAATTTTTTTTTTTTTGAAAAAAATCTAGTGACGCTATCTTTTAATATTAAGGGCTGAAATTTACAGAGTTTGTAGTTCAGTTCTTGTATTTTACATAAAAAAATACTACAATGACATATTCGCTCTCTATTCTTTGGAAATTTAATGGCAAGCGGAGCACACCCCGGCTCATACGTTCGTTCGCATGGTTTGAAGTGTTCAAGCATGTGCTTGACATGCGATCAAGAAAATTGCACTAATATAGAAATAACTACGATGGAGGCAGATGCTCTTGATGACGACTTGGACGAAGATATATTTAATGAGTCTTGCGTGGTGATGGATGAGTCACAGACCAATGTCCATGATGATGATGAGATCGAAAGCGAAGCCGACTCTTCCGTACTCGCTGCATACAGCGAAGAACGTACCAGTGACAACGAGGAGGGGGGAGGGGTCTCCGGGTTTTATTTATTATTTACCTGTCAACTCATATGTCTTTAAGAATCAACATAACGTTCAAGAGACATAATCGTATGAACGCTCTGTGTGCAGTTGAAACTACGATACGGTACGTATGATAAGAGCATACAGTTTTACAGATGTATCCACGTTAACACCGTCCCGCACCCCACGACACCGCTCGAGCGACGAACGTATGAGCCGGTGTGTGCTCTGCTTGCCATTAAATTTCCAAAAATAGAGAGCGAATATGTCATTGTAGTATTTTTTTATGTAAAATACAAGTATTGAACTACAAACTCTATAAATTTCAGCCCTTAATATTAAAAGATAGCGTCACTAGATTTTTTTTTCAAAAAAAAAAATTATCTCGGCTCCAAAGGGTCGTAGATAAAATTTTTTTTTTTTGTAAATTTATAAAAAAATACCAGCTATTCAATGCTGCTAACAAAAAAGAAAAAAACAATTTTTTTCTTGGAAAAAAAAACCGATTTTTTTCTTGGAAAAAAAACCGATTTTTTTGTTGTTAAAAAAAAACCGATTTTTTAACCGATTTTTCGCATATTACCGATCAATTTAAAAAAGCGCGCAATAAATAACCATGTTAGTACAACATTTCAAGCAAATTTTAAGCTCAAAACTGACTAGAAATATGAAAGAGTGTATGAGCTATCGAGATTTTAAAAAAAACGTGATTTTTTCGAAAAAATAAATTTTTGCAAAATGTTTATAATATTTTTAAATTTTTTGAAAACGATCTTTTTTTAGTTAGTAGGGAGCTACACTTTTACCAAGTTTCGTGAAAAAAATGATTTGTTTTCACGAAGATATCAGCGGATCAAAAAAACGCAATTTTTAACGGTTTCTTTCAAATAAATAATTTATTTTTGAATTTTTTGACATAGGATTTCCACAGATCGATCCGTATTTAATAGTTCTACAACTTTTGTATAAAACTTTTTTTCATTTTATGGCACCATGACAGAGTAAAATGGAAAAAACCGTTTTTGGCCAGCTTTGGGCCCAATTTACTATGGGCCAGCTTGAGGAAATGCCGAGTTGTTTGCATATTTTTGTTTACTGTATCTTCACTTAAGGGTCCAAATCCGTAGGCAGACCGCGCTATTAAGCGTTTCAACATGACTGAATGTAAACCTGTGAAAACTGCACTCGAATCTAAATTGGATTATCTTTTAGAGAGTGGAAATAAAATTGATGTACCTTATCAAAATTTAATAGGTAGTCTCATGTACCTAGCTGTGCTTACTAGGCCTGATATTTCCTTTTTAGTAAGCTTTTTAAGTCAGTTTAATTCAAATTATAATGAGAATCATTGGAGGGCCTGTAAGCGCATTTTGAGATACCTAAAGTGTACTAAAAGTATGTCTTTACATTTTTCGAGGGAAAGCACAGAGTTACAAGGTTTTGTAGACGCTAGTTGGGGAAGTTATTCAATAGACAGAAAATCATATACGGGTTATGTGTTCAAGCTTTGTGGTTCTGTGATTTCTTATGCTAGTGTAAAACAAAAGACTGTAACCTTATCTAGCTCAGAGGCAGAATACATGGCTATTTCCGAAGCTGCAAAAGAAGCTATATATATTAAAAATTTAGGGGGGGGGGGGGGGGGTGGGTGTGTTTTGTTTTGGGGGTTGTATGATTTAACGGGAAATTTGTTGTGTATTACTTTATACAATGATAATCAAAGTGCTTTGAGTTTGTCAACAAATGCAGTCTATCACAAACGCTCAAAGCACATAGATGTCAAATATCACTTCATAAGAGAAGCTGTAGCTAATAAGTTTGTATCTATTAAGGGGCCTAGTCGGGAAAAAGCTTCGGATAGCTGTGTCACTCTCTAGAAAGTTTTTATACATGCGCCGCTGAATAATTTTGCTCTTGACTATACCTTCACTGGACGTTTTATTCACCTACTTCATTGAGTTGCGATTCCCGATAGAGGTAACACTTCCTTGCTCCATTTGTAGTGACAGAGATGCTTATTTAGAAAATTCTTTTTAACTAAATAGTACGGAATAAAAGTTTGAAACTTGCTGAGTATAATTATGAAGATTCATTCTAGAAGACATGTATGAATTTTACCTCGAATTTTACCGATTGATATCATAATTCTGGAGCTAATCACGTTCAAATTTCACTTATATTTACAGTATAAATTTTCCCTACATAAAGTGAAAATTAATTAAAATAGATATACATGCACCCTCTAGTACACTTTCAACTACTGATCCTCCAAATTTGGTGTAATTTGACCAAACCGTATGGAAGAAATAAATTTTGAAAAATTACCTTACAAACACTGGTCCGATTAGCCCTCTTAAGTATTTGTCGACAGACGAAATGCTGGCTGATGTTTTAACAAAATCTTTAGTTTCAGAGAAACATAGTAAGTTTTTAGAAATGCTGGGTATTTTTAAAAAATGTTAAGTGGGGGTGTTGGAATATTCAACATTTTATAAAATCTTATGTTGGTAGTATTAGTTGTAGTTATATTTTAGAAATAGTGGCAGCACTGTGGCTTTTGGTGAGATATGTTTTCAGAGAATAAAAAGTTAGTTTTGTTCGCAACCGTCACAGAATTAAGAGCGTTTTATTTCCAATCCCTTGAATTTTAACACGTATGTTAATATACCCTTTAACCCTTTCTTATTTGGTTTATTGATATGTACGTTGTATTTAAATATATTAATCTGGCAATGTTTCAGTTTTCATTATATTCTAATTAACATTAGCTAAGGCTCAATGGTTAATATCGACATTATCTCGCTAATGTGGAAAAATTTTCATTTTCACATTTATATTCTAACATTATCCATCGGTTTTTGTTAATCTTGACATTATCCGGTTAATATCGAGATTAACTAGGTTCGGACTCTGGCCGCAACATATACATACCTGGGTACAGGTTCTAAGAAGACTGAAGATATATCCCAATCATAAACATAATTTTAGTTTTTAAAAGCACCAATTAATTGTTATTGTAAAATTAGACTGCATAATTTATTTAAGAAGTACACAACAGTTCTTCAATGTGATGGATGCAGTACGAAAAAAATTTAGTAAATCAGTATTATTTCTTCATGAGTGAGTGTATACAGTCGAACTTCTCTAACTCGAACCTCATAAATCCCTCAGGATTGTTCATGTTAGAAAAAAATTTGAATTAAAGAAAATATTTCTAAAACGAATCAAGGGCTCAGAAATATATTCGGGTTACAGAGAAATTCAAGTGTATTAGAATATCTTTATAATAACTAATTATGTACATTTATTTATTTTGTAAAATTGCAATTCAATTTTAAAATTGGGGTTTTTAACTAAGAGCCCTGAACTCTGATGATGTTGATAATTACCGTTGTATATTTATTAGACATTTTGTATTCGATAGTCAATGTTTTAATATCTATAAGAAATATAAATCTACTTTTACATGACTTAACTACACTCTCTTTAAGTCAGGGTTGATTTTTATTCTCATCGAGCTAGTAAAAGAAATTAATTTACATAAATGTTGATTAATAGAGTTTTGTAAGTTAATAGGCCTTCTCAATAAGTGATTATGTTATACCATAAATTCTGAGGTTATACACGTTTTTTTGAGAGCAGGCACAAATTAAATTTCATGAATTTTACAATCAGGTTGAGTTGAGTAGCTATGGCTAGATTTGCCTGGTAAATAGTGGTAATATTAACACTGCATTTATCCACACAATAAGGTACACCGCTACCATAGGAAGTCGCTGGTAACTAATTTATGCATCGTCCTGATCAGAAAAATTTAAAACATTATTTAAAATAAATTGTTTCCGTCATCTGTAATAAATATATACCTTTAAAATTTAAATGTGTTCTTTTCCATTGTACAGTTTTCCTGTAAATAAAGAAATAATATATTTTCAAAAGTTTCTTTTAATTTACTAAATCATTAATACTTTTTTTAATGAAAATAGTAGACAAGAATGTGCCTATTCTAAAAGTTTGACATAAAAGCATACATTGTTCATTTTCTGCTGCTATTTATTTTACGGCTTAGTGATAGAAATGAACTAAAGCGAGAATTGTTGTTAAGAGTTTTTCCTTTCAAGGTTTGCAAATTATCGTTATGCTTAGTTACAACTCAGTTTTATTGATAATTAATGCTAATTTACATAAATATGTATAAGATATGCATTGAATATAGTGCAAAATTCTTTATTTTAGATTAAATAAAGCAATAGCTGATGATATCACTCAATTTACTTTAGTTACAAATTATGAATATGACGCACAAATTATTATTTTGTATTGGATGTGGACAGCCAATGTTGCAAATGTTTGTTTTTTTGTTGTGTATTTCATACTTTTGAAAATATCTTCATTTGCACCCTCCTATATTGCACCTGTCGGACGTATCTCTTGCGCGATATATCTCTTTAGGTGTGTGGCCATAACAGAGAAAGCTGAAATAGGGCGATTCGACAGACTATTATTGCAAAATTTGGAATCTAATATAAAAAATAAATATAATATTTACACTAAATAACAACATACAAACTTATAATTATTGCACTTGGGCCCGGTTTTTCAATGCCCAGTTAACAAAATTATCTAACGGTTAGTGTGAAATAGGTGAATTCTATTGGCCGAGAAGTCACTAACTGACAGATAATTTAGCTAACACAGCATTGGAAAACAAGACCATAGTCATAAAGATTTTTTGAATTTTTGTTTTGTACAAAATTTAAACTTGCAGAAGACATTTTTTTTAAGCAATTATATTAGATTTTTATACCACTACTGTATGGAGAAAAAATTCCCAGTTCCCATGATATAACTACCATGAGTCAAAATAACAAGCAGGGGCCGATCTAGGAGGGGAGGGTGCAAGCAGAGCAACTTGTTGTGAAAATTTTGGGGGGGCGGCAAAATTGGTAGAAAGAGAAAATTAAAATCAATAAAAACCAATGAAAAAAAAGTAAAACTTTTAGAAAGGGCGATAAAAAATTGTTGATTTAGTATCAAATTTATAAATTGTTTTTAAATCATTCACTAGGGAAAGGTGTGTACCTATATTAAAGATCTTGGATTTTTCCCTTTTCTCATTTAGTTTCATTCGTTACATTCTAAAAATTAATAAATAAAAAAAACGTAATAGAGAAAATAAGAAAGGTTACCTAGGTGCTATTGCCGCTGGTAAAAATAAAGAAAGAATTTAAACTTATCTATCGTTCATAAGCTTAAAGCTGCATGCTGTATTTCACTCTGTTGTCAGGAGGAATCAGGAATCAAGAAAATAACATGTTTAGTAGCATTGTAAAAAAGAGGCCTACACCACTCGAGGATTTAAAAAACTGAAAATGGTTTCTCATAGAAAATCATCTACTGCAAGCTTTGTAATAATAAATGCGATGTCAAATTATAAATAAATATTATTAATGACTGTAGGTTCCGGAATCATGTGCCCTAAGCAGACGTAGAGAACCAAGAATGACCGCCTTCTGCATTTGGCCTGCCAGCCACTCAGCTGATTTTTGGCAGGCCGGTATGGTCTTCTGTTCCGAGAGCAGCGTAGGCTTTATCCCTCCGAGTACACCGATTATTACGACGACCATTTTGACTGAGTAGCCTGGGTACAGCACTTGGAGCTCGTATCGGAGATCACGGTATTTGGTCCGTTTCTCCTCCTCCTTCAAGGTGATGTTTTCTCCGCAGGTGTCAAGAACTCGATGACATGCATCACCTTGAGTTGATGGTCGAGGAAGACTATGTCAGGCTTGTTGGCTTGGGTTAGCCTGACCGTCGGGAACGAGTAGTTTCAGTAAATCCGGCGTTTCTCGCTCTCGACAACGGACTCAATATCTCTGGGGACGTAAGGCAGCACTGGTGTCTGGTCTACCCCGTACGAGTGCCTTAGAAGGTAGTATAGCACTCGTAACGCCGCGTTATGTCGGTGGATGTAGGCCGAAATCGCGTATATGGGACACGCAGATAGTATGTCCATGAGCGGCGCCTGACGGCAGGTCCTGCAGTTAATATCAGGAACCTCTACACGCCACACGCGGCTGCGGTAGACCAAGGTGTTGATAACACCATCTTGGCAGGCCAAAATTAATGCCTAGGTCTCCGACTTAAGCCCGGCTGACCTTAGAAAGGCGAATGTCAGCCTGGTCGATAAACCCAGTGTTTCTATGTTCTTATAGAAGACACCATGCTGGGGTTAATAGACATGCTGCCGAAACAGATTTTCCTGTTCGGCAGCTCTGATTTGGACTTTGGGACGATTTGGCTGAAGTTCGGTGACTGACTCTACATCAGCACCTCGCCGGCCTCCTCGCCTGATGTCAAATGCGAGACCGTGTTCATCTGCGGCTCTTTTTGCTGCCTTGAACAATCCTGCTCCCACTCCTACAGCCTCGTGATGTTTCACAAACCGCAAAAGGGGATCTGAGCTCCTGAGGATGTTACATGCCATACTACCACTCTGTCATGCGTACACTCCAGGCTCAAGAGTCCTCGCCCCCCCCCCCGTTGACGTGGGAGGTACACACGAGACGTTTCTCGTGTGACGATCTAGGATGAATACTTCTGTGAATATTCATCATCTTGCGGGTATCTGTATCTAATTGGCGCAGCTCCTCTACTGTCCACTGTACTTGCCGCAGAGAGAATCTTTTATTTGTGTTACATCCTGGATGTGTCTTTGTTGCACATCCAGGTATGTATAGGTCTCTCCGGCATCCAGATGTCTTAGGATGCTTCCGTCTGCGAGCTGCGCATCTTCAGAGAATTCCCCGCATCGTCCTCTATTGAGGTGGACGACTGCACATTTGTCCAACCCGAACTCCATACCAATGGCCCGCGTGTATTCTTCGACCACCCTAAGCGCGTTTTGAAGTTCGCGCTCTCTGGAGGCATAAAGTTTAAGGTCATCCATATAAAATAGATGGGTACCCTTATGCCTCCGGTCGCTGGGTGGTCCACATTGATATCCGCGGGTTTGGCGAAGCCCAACAGACAACGGTAGCAGTGAGATGCAGAAGAGGGAGAGGACTCAGTGAGTCACACTGGAAAACTCCTCTCCCAAATGCCACCTGCTCTGTCGTGACCCGCTGTGCACCTGATGTTATGGTGAAGCGAGTCTTCCAGAGTGGCAGCAGCTGTTCTATGCATCTCACTAGTGGTGCTGGTATCGCAAGACATTCGAGCAAGTGCAACAATACCTCATGTAATGTTGTATCAAATGCCTTGCGGTAATCAATCCAGGCCATCGATAGATTCCGCTTGTATTGCACAGAATCCTGTGTAATACAGCAGTCTATCAGCAGGCTGTCCTTGCAACCTGCCATGCCCGTCTTGGCACTATGCTGTTTGTGTATCTGCTGGAAGACCGGATCAACAAACCTCAGTGTTCTAGCATACAAGATACGTGTGAATATCTTGTAGCAGGAGTTGAGGCAAGTGATCGGCCTATAATTCTTCGAGTCGGAAAGATCCCCTTTTTTGGGGATAAGAACAGTACGTCCCTCGACGAACCAGTCCGGAATCTGCTGCCCCTCGTTCAACCATGAGTTGAAAATACGCGCCAGACGTCGGTGGGTGGAAGGAAATTTCTTCCACCACCAGTTGTTAATGCCGTCTGGGCCCGGAGCAGCAAAGTTCTTGGTACCAACAAGCGCTTGTTGGACTTCTTCCGTACTAATTGCCGGGCACACTTCTTCTGGCTCTTCAAGATGACTGTGGCACAGAGCCTCAAAGTGTGCAATTTCTGGAGTGTCGCTATTGAATGGACGCGTCGTTTCGTTGATTCCTTTCCAGAAGGTTTCGACATCTTCTGCCCTAAGCAAACGGAGAGAACCCAGAATGACCGCCTTCTGCATTTGGCCTGCCAGCCACTCGGCTGATTTTTGGCAGGCCGGTATGAACTTCAGTTCCGAGAGCAGCGTAGGCTTTATCCCTCCGAGGACACCGATTATAAGGACGACCATTTTTACTGAGTTGCCTGGGTACAGCACTTGGAGCTCGAACCGGAGATCGCGATATTTGGTCCGTTTTCTCCTCCTTCAAGGTGATGTTTTTCTCCGCAGCTGCCGAGAACTCGATGACATACATCACCTTGAGTTGGTGGTCGAGGAGGACTGTCAGGCTTGTTGGCTTGGATTAGCCTGACAGTCGGGAACGAGTAGTTCCAGTAAATCCGGCATTTCTCGTTCTCGACAACGGACTCAATATCTCCGGGGACGTAAGGCAGCACTGGTGTCTGGTCTACCCCGTACGAGTGCCTTAGATGGTAGTATAGCACTCGTAAAGCCGCGTTATGTCGGTGGATGTAGGCCGAAATCGCATATATGGGGCATGCAGAAAGTAAGTGCATGAGCAATTCCGGCGCCTGATGGCAGGTCCTGCAGTTGATATCAGGAACCTCTACACGCCACACGCGGCTGCGGTAGACCAAGGTGTTGATAACACCATCTTGGCAGGTCATAATGAATCCCTCGGTCTCCGACTTAAGCCCTGCTGACCTTAGAAAGGCGAAGGTCAGCCTGGTCGATAAACCCAGTGTTTCTATGTTCTTATAGAAGACACCATGCTGGGGTTTATCGACGTACTGCCGAAACAGATTTTCCGTTTCGGCAGCTCTGATTCGGGCTTTCAGACGATTTGGCTGAAGTTCGGTGACTGACTCAACATCAGCACCTCGCCGGCCTCCTCACCCGATGTCAAGTGCGAGACCGAGTTCATCTGCGGCTCTTTTTGCTGCCTTGAACAATCCAGCTCCCACTCCTACAGTTTCGTGATGTTTTACGAACCGCAAGAGGGGATCTGAGCTCCCTGAGGATGTTACATGCCATACTCAGAACTACTCTGCCATGCGTACACTCCAGGCTCAAGAGTCCTCGGCCCCCCCGTTGACGTGGGAGGTACACACGAGGCACGGACGATCCGGTGGTAAGCCCCCCGTTCCTCCTCCCGCCCCCCCCCCCTTTCCCCCCCCCCCCCCCCCCCCCCCCCCCCTTCCCCCCCCCCCACCCGCGAACCACGGGGCCCCCCCCCCCCCCCCCCGGCGCCCCCCCCCCCCCCCCCCCCCCCCCCCCCCCCCCCCCCCCCCCCGGGGGGGGGGGGCCCCCCCCCCCCCCCCCCGGGGGGGCCCCTTTTTTTTTTCCCCCCCCGGGGCGCCCCTTCTCCCCCCCCCCCCCGTTGGTGTCTCCCCCCCCCCCCCGCTCCGGCGGCGTCCCCCCCCCCCCCCCCCCCCCCTCTCGCCTCCCGCCCATCGTCCTCTCTTGAGGTGGACGACTGCACATTTGTCCAACCTGAACTCCATACCAATTGCCCGCGTATATTCTTCGACCACCCTAAGAGCGTTTTGTAGTTCACGCTCTCCGGAGGTATAAAGTTTAAGGTCATCCATATAAAATAGATGGGTGACCTTATGCCTCCGGTCGCTGGGTGGTCCACATTGATATCCGCGGGTTTGGCGGAACCCAACAGACAACGGCAGCAGTGAGATGCAGAAGAGGAGAGGACTCAGGGAGTCACCCTGGAAAACTCCTCTCCTAAATGCCACCTGCTCTGTCGTGACCCGCTGCGCACCTGATGTTATGGTGAAGCGGGTCTTCCAGAGCGGCAGCAGATGTTCTATGCATCTCACTAGTGGTGCTGGTACCGCAAGACATTCGAGCAAGTACAACAATAGCTCGTGCGATGTTGCATCAAATGCCTTGCGGTAATCAATCCAGGCCATGGATAGATTCCGCTTGTATTGCACAGAATCCTGTGTAATACAGCGGTCTATCAGCAGGCTATCCTTGCAACCTGCCATGCCCTTCTTGGCACCACGCTGTTCGTGTATCTGCTGGAAGACCGGATCAACAGACCTCAGTGTCCTAGCATACAAGATACGTGTAAATATCTTGTAGCAGGAGTTGAGGCAAGTGATCGGCCTATAATTCCTCGGGTCGGAAAGATCCCCCTTTTTGGGGATAAGCACAGTACGTCCCTCGACGAACCAGTCCGGAATCTGCTGCCCCTCGTTCAACCATGAGTTGAAAACTCGCGCCAGACGGCGGTGAGTGGAAGAAAATTTCTTCCACCACCAGTTGTTAATGCCGTCTGGGCCCGGGGCAGCGAAGTTCTTGGTACCAACAAGTGCTTGTTGGACTTCCTCCGTACTAATTGCCAGGCACACTTCTTCTGGCTCTTCAAGATGTCTGTGGCACGGAGCCTCGAAGTGTGCAATTGCTGGAGTGTCGCTATTGAATGGACGCGTCGTTTCGTAGATTCCCTTCCAGAAGGTTTCGACATCTTCTACAGTCGGCTGATTCTCGACAACACGCTGTGGCTCTTGAAAGAGGGAGAGAAGGATTCGTACGGAACAAATTGTTTTGTTCCATACTCCTCACCCGCCTCTTCAATGTTTTCTTTATCGCCATGAGCGCTCGGATCCTATCTAGACAGTGCTGCTTGATGGTAAGCATCACTGTCAGATTTAGAGTATGGTGTTGACGTCTTAATCCGGCTGCTATGCGCCGGATTCTGGGAGTAAAAACTCTACCGGTCGTCTTATATTCCACCACACTCTGGATCCGAGAAGCGTGTTGTCTGGCCGACTGTATCTTGCCCTCGATTTTCTGTACACGCCGCTTGGCTTTCTCGACCCCGTGATTGGTTGACCTCTCACGGGGGACGAGTTGCTTCGCGGCGTTGTACACGGCACTGTTGATTTGCCAGATGTCGGCATCTTCCGGAATTTCCTCATCGATGACCTCGTCCATTCTAGCTAGGTCTTGTAGCTTTAGGTTAGCCCTGGTGTTAAGGCTAACCCTCGTCCTTAAGTCTACCCCCACCCCAGAGGGGTGGTTATTATTGTTATTATTATTATTATTGTGATTGTTATTATTATTATCCGATTGTAATCCGATTTTTGAGGTCGTCATGAGATTCGGAATTGCGAACACCCCCTAAAATTCAATTTTTTCCTTAAATCAATAAATTGGAAATACAAGTTTTTAATACTTCACACGTCATATCTTCGCTATTAAATTAAAAATGTTGTTGAGCTGATTTTTTTTGTTAAATGATTGCTTGTGTCTGGTCGACACTGACGCTGCTAAATTTCTTTCTGCATAGCCGTCTTGTAGAAAAATACAAATTTATAAAACCTTGTCGTTTTTGTGCAGTGAAATTTTCACTCATCGAATAACGATTGTTTTTTCTTGAGATTCAAAGATAAGTCTGTGAAAAAGTTGAAAGACCATTATTATTTTTAGTGAATAAAGTATGTCTCTAACTTCAATATAAAAAAAAATTACGACGAGTTGAATACAAACGTTTTTAGCGCGATCTCCAAATAGCTTGATCGGGCTCTGTGAACAAGTATATAATTCGCAATAATAGACAGTGAAGTGCGGTCATCAACATAATCGTATAAGCTGACAGCTACGCACGCGCAGTTTTCAAATCTTAACGTCTGGGTGGGGGGCAGACCTACGGGATACGTAATCTTACGAAGTTTCAGGGTACACGTTAAAATCAACGTACGCTAACCAAAGGACGACCGAGTAGTGCCGATAAGTCGCGAAAGGCCGTTTTTTTGACAATTGACAAGCCAGTCCTAACCAATATTTATGAAAATCTTGGGTCCTAAACACAAGAAAAAATGCGACAAACTCATGTTAATATTTCTTTCTTAATCTGAGCAGACAAAGTACAAGGAAGGCTAGTTACTTACATTGTTAAAGTACTGTTTTTTAAATGTGATATTCCTATGTTATATTGCAAACTGTGTAAATCATTATCTGTATTATAATTTTTTTTAGTACTTAATCTGTTTTTACGTTACAAAATATCTATGTTCTTCTGGCCTATTTTTGTATTACAGTTTTTTTCTATTTTTTTTTGTATCAATTTTGACCTATATAAAACAATTTCTGTTTTACATTATGAAGTATTTTTTGTTTTTCTTGACTGCATTTATATTGAAGGTTTTACAACTTTTATTACGTTTTTTTTGTATTATTGTTTGACTTGTGTAAAACAATTTGTTATATACACCAATAAATATATTATTATAAAGATTATTGTGATGTTAACAAATATATTTTTGGAGATTAGAATCTTTTTCTTAAATAAACAAAAAAAAACTTCAAAAACAAAGTAGGTAAGTAGAAATTGAACTTTGGTTTTATTAAATTTGATTTAAATGTTCCCAAATTTTTTTGTTTCAAAATTTACTCATGGTATAGAAACTCAAATTCATGGAATTTACAATTAAACACGTCAAACATTTTTGTAAACCGTTTTATTAAAAAAATGACAAATATAAATATATCTAACATGAATAAAATAAAAACAATGCAAAAAGTAGCAATAATGTATTAATAGGTACTTTTTTTCTGTGTTATGAATTAGTTTCCTAAATACACTTCTAGTGGTGGCGGCTCAATGTTAAAATAGGAAGATTGTTGGCTGCCAGAAAGACAATTGTGGCATTTGGTAAAAAGCATTGCAATATGGTACAATGTACCCACTTCTTGTAATAATAACTTCTGATTTTTTTTTTGAAGTCCAAGAAAGCAAATTGTTGCAAAATTTTGCCAAAGCCCCATTCTACCACCACTCATGAGCCACTCATAACAAAGTGCTGCCGTTGTGGATTGCCAGCTATCTGATATTGGCTAAAAGGCCTGATTAGAAGCTCTCTTAGCTATATCACTGATCCCCATAAATGACATATCGCCTCTTCCCAAACACAGTAAACTGCTCCAATTCCTCATATACCCTAGATTCTCGGAAGATCCCAGCATCATGACGATGTCCAGGGTATGCACCCTTAATGCTAATCACTATTCTATCAGGGCATAAAACGGATTGGTATTTTACACAGTGCACTTTTTTATACCCTGAATAATACTCTTGTTGTTGCACTGTCAGCCTACATATTGGTCTGAGCGTTCCATCAATAAACGCCTATATGTTATTCATAGGGGCCACTTTCTGAGCTATAGCCTAAAAAATATAAATGATTATCTTCATTAAAAATTTCTTGTATACAAAGTGTAGATTTACTTGTGAATATTGTTGCAATTTTTCTTCGTTGAACCATGGTATATTCCCAAGATTCTGCAGCAAATGATCTTTGTTGTCGATGATGATTTCTATGACCCTGTTAAAATTATGCTGGAGAGTGTTCTATAGGAATATCCAAAAAACTCTCGAAGTCGACCAACCTATTTGGATATGCCAGCCTTCTCAACAAAATACATAACACCTACAAATTTGAAGGGTAATCAAAATACTGATAAATATCTTAGATAACGATTAATTATAAAAGAACTGTGCATTTAGAAAACCTACCATTTAAGGTAATATTGTCCACGGTAGTTATAAATTCTAGTATGCCCAACGCATTACTTAGCCTGGAAATATGCTCGTTTTCGAAAATAAAAAGGCTTCGACATTGGATATTTCATCAAGGTTAAATCGACCATATAACTCAGTCCTATTGACCAGATTACACAGCCCCACAAAAAAAAAAGTCCTGATACAGAAAGGTAAAGTACCTTCTGGTACGGTTTTCGGTGTGCTAAAAACGATTCTCAGGTCAGAAGTGACCCATCACCCTTAGATTTCGCCCCAGCACACCCTAACACCCCCTAAATGATCAAATTTTCACATCATATAAAAATTCAAAATAAATATCTTATTCTACGTTTTTCGGTGTGCTAAGAACGAATCTGGGGTCATGATTTACCCATGACCCTTAGATTTCACCCCAGCACCCCTAGCACCCTCCCAAATGGTCAAATTTTTACATCATATAAAAATTCAAAATAAATATCTCAATCTACGTTTTTCGGTGTGCTAAGAACGAATCTGGGGTCATGATTTACCCATGACACTTAGATTTCGCCCCAGCACCCCCTAGCACCCTCCCAAATGGTCAAATTTTTACATCATATAAAAATTCAAAAATAAATATCATTCTACGTTTTTCGGTGTGCTAAGAATGAATCTGGGGTCATGATTTACCCATGACCCTTAGATTTCGCCCCAGCACCCCCTAGCACCCTCCCAAATGGTCAAATTTTTACATCATCATATAAAAATTCAAAATAAGTATCTCATTCTACGTTTTTCAATGTAATTTAATAGTTTTAATTTTGCTATATCTCCCCATCCCCCCTTCACCATATGGTTATATTTTGACCCTTGTAACGTTGTACCAGTATTAGGATATGACAATTTTTCATTTCCATGCGATGAAATCAGGCAACAGAATCATTCCTAGAAAAAAATGCTTCTATATTAAAACACATATAAATAAATTTAAAATGCTTGGAAGATATACTGTATTATTGGTGTCAATATGTGACCGTAGGTAATTACCTACGGTCACATATAAAATCATGACCCCAGATTCGTTCTTAGCACACCGAAAAACGTAGAATGAGATATTTATTTTGAATTCTTATATGATGTGAAAATTTGACCATTTGGGGGTGTGCTGGGGCGAAATCCAAGGGTGATGGATCAGTTCTGACCTGAGATTCGTTTTTAGCACACCGAAAAACGTACCAGAAGGTACTTCACCTGTCTGTATCAGGACTTTTTTTTTGTGGGGCTGTGTATCATTAAAAATATGTAGCACTAATGCATTTTTCATATCATCATCATAAAATTCTTCGAGGACAGCCATTCAAAATATCTTCCATACTGCAACAAATTTAAAGAAGTAGGTAGATACACTCCAAACTAGGGTATAAAATTTTCGTTTCTAACTAGCTACAACTAAATACCTACCTATAATTAAAATAAAGAAAACCAAGTCTGGGTCACAGTCAATAGCAGACATTGTTTTTCTTTATTTTAATTATTATTGAAAAATCGTGTCTGAGAAAATGAATTTTTTCAATGTTTGCATACCTGGAAATTTATCTATAAATTTATACTCTTTTGTAAGTTAAGAATCCGTTATTTTTTTTGTAAAAATTGCTCAAAATAATGTAAATCACGAAAACTTGAAAATAAGGTACACAATCGGCGGAAAAACAAATGTCAAAATGAAATTTAAGAGGTTACGTTCTTCGATCGAAAGTAACGTTAGCGTCTCTTGCTTCAACACAATTTTCAAGCGGTTCACTACGTGCATTGTTACATATATCGTGCGTGCGTTAAGGTTGTGATCACCCCCTTACATTCTGATTTCCGTCAAATCTGAAATAGGGCATGTTGGAATATTTATATTTTATCATCTTGTCTAATCTGAAGGTGTTACAAGTTGTATGACAAAAGTTATATTAATTTAATTAGTTTCTGGGGTGGTTTACCCTCTTAAATTCTAATTTCCGTCAAATCCGAAATAGGACATGTTGGAATATTTATTTTTTATCATCTTGTTTAATCTCAAGGTGTTACAAGTTGTATGACAAAAGTTTCTGGGGTATGTCACCCCCTTCTGAGTTCCGTCAATTCTGAAATAGGGCAAGTTGGGATATTTATTTTTTATCATCTTGTCTAATTTGAAGGTGTTACAAGTTGTATGACAAAAGTTATATTAATTTTAAGTAGTCTCTGGGGTGTTTCTATCATGTTGTCAAATAGGAGGGTGTTACAGATTGTACGACAAAAGTTATAATTTTTTAAATGGTTTTCAGGGTGTTTTACCCCCTTAAATTCTAATTTTCGTCAAATCTGAAACAGGGTATTTTGGAATATATATGTTCTCCATCTTGTCAAATCTAAAGGTGTTACAATTTGTATGACAGAAGGTATAATGTTTTAAATAGTATTTGGGGTGTTTTACTCCCTTAAATTCATATTGTAAGCAAATCTGAAATAGGGTGTATTGGAATATTAATTTACTTTTATCGTGTCAAATGTGAATATATTACAAATTGTACGGGAAAAGTTATATTATTTTCAAATAGTTTTCTGGGTGTTTCACCCCCTTAAATTCATATTTTCGTCAAATCTAAAATAGGTTATCTTGGAATAATTATTTTCTATCATCTTGTCAAATGTGAATGTATTACAAAAAGCATTAGGACTTTTACTTCAAGAGCATTACTCAACTGGTCCACTGTAAAAAAATCGTTTCTTGTTTCTGTTTCTGATTCTTCTGTCTTCAGCCAATGCGAGTGACGCAGTCATGCAGGGTCTCGTCGGTCTAAAGCAAGGACTATAAATATTACTTGGGTCTAAAGCAGCGTTTTCCTACAAATTCGTTGGTTGCTGGTAGCCGCTACCGGGCAGCTGCCTCCAAGTCGCCAAGACATGTACTGTTCATGTGACTGAAGACAGATTCAGATATGATTTTTTGCAGTGGACCAGTTGAGTAATGCTCTTGAAGTGAAAATCCGAATACCTTTTGCAATACGTTCACATTTGACAAGATAATAGAAAATAAATATTCCAAAGTACCTTATTTCAGATTTGACGAAAATATGAATTTAAGGGGGTAAAACACCCCGAAAACTATTTAAAAATTCATGATAAGACAAACAGAAAAATTCTCATAAAATTCCTTTATTGGTGTGACCGGTTTCGTGAACAAGCATATTTATTTCACATCATCAGACACGGGGCTACAATAATTAAAGAAAATGAGTATGGTGGTTACATACATAAATATAAATGTTAATAAGTTAATAAAACTTAAAAACAAGAATACAGAAGACAATTATTTCCATTTTTTATGTACTTGTAAAAACATATAGGTAAAAAATTTTGATAAAATTTTTTTACATGAAAGATTGAAATTATTTAAAATAATAAGGATTACGTTAGTTTGAATTATAATATAGAATTATGTAAAATTAAATTAATTGAATTGTGTAAAAAACAGAGGGTTATTTTTAAGTATAATACTTACATTTTTATAAATAAAACCAGGGTAGTCAAAATTAAAATAGTTTTGCAACATAGTCAAAAGGGGGGGTAAGTAAATGTAAGATATATAAATTTTTGTATCTAATAAATTAACTTTCTAATAAAAATGCTTTTTTTAAAAACACATACATACACTACAACAGTTTAAAATCTAATAGGGAATATTTTAATAATGAAAAATTGATTAAATTAGTGCCCTCTATCGAACTATCTAAGGACTAACGTTAAATAAAAAGTAAGATTAAAAACTATATGTGAACCAGGTTTTTTATAATAGTGGAGTTTATTATATTCAACTGCAGATGGTGATAGCAGCGAAAATGCACTATACATGGTAGTAATATTCACTTCTAAGAAAATAAGGTTATATTATTATAATATCGAGCAAATGGAAACAGATTTCAATAGAGAAACAAAACAAAATTAGACAACCACAGAGAAAGTCATGACGATTGAAATTGGATTTGTGAATTCAGAGATAATGTATTGGGATTTCTTGAATCTTTCAGGATTTCTAAACTTTCAAGGTTATTAATCAAACAGCCTTTACCAACAAAATGTAATATTTTAAGAGTATTGTCAAATGTGTGGTTGTTATCTACTAGATGTTTGGCGAAATGGGAAAAACCTGAGGATGAGCTAATGCACCGAACGTGTTCTTTTAACCGTGTTTTAAAATGTCTATATGTGCAACCAGTATATGTGCCGTTGCATTTATTGCAAGAAAGTTTGTAAACCCCACATCTATCTAGTGGATTTATTAGGTCTTTACCATTGACAAACAACTTTTCTATAGGGTTAGTTGTTTTAAAGGAGATATGGAAAATATTTTTAAAGCAATTAGAAGATCTTAGAAGATAACAAACATTATTTTAATATTTATAGAAAATCTACACACATGAGTGTAGTTATCGATCACACTTCCCTGCATCCCTTTTCATATAAAGTGGCAGATTGTTAAAAGTACCTTTTATACCTAAATAATTATAATCAGGAACGTTCGGTTATTAAACAAATAGCAGTCACTCATAACTACAATACTGCTTTAATTGATACCTTACTAACCAAAAGATTAAATAAATATGTCCAAAATACGGTCTACATAAATACATACAGAGAAGTTCCTTCCGAAATTCCATACCGTTCTCTTACGTTCATAGGTCCTGTTTCCTATAAAATTTCAAATTGCTTTAAAAATAGTCCCATGTCTGATGATGTGAAGTAAATTTGCTTGTTCACGAAACCGGTCACACCAATAAAGGAATTTTATGAGAATTTTTCTGTTTGCCTTATGAATAATTACTCATATGGGATTAACCTACCTACGTTATTTAAAAATTATATAACTCTTCCCGTACAATTTGTAATACCTTCATATTTGACAAGATAATAGTAAATAAATATTCCAATACACCCTATTTCAGATTTGCTTAAAATATGAATTTCAGGGGGTAAAACACCCCAAATAATATTTACTTTATACTTTATAACTTTTGTCATACAACTTGTAACAGCTTCAGATTTGAGAAGATGTAGAACATGTATATTTCAGATTTGACAAAAATTAGAATTTAACGGGGTGAAGCATCCCGAAACATTTAAACATTTAAAACTTTTGTAATACAATCTGTAACACCTTCCCATTTGACCAGATGATGGAAAATAAATATTTCAAGAAACGTATTTTCAGATTTGATTAAAATATGAATTTAATGGGGTGAAACACCCCAGAAACTATATAAAGCTGATATAACTTTTCTCATATAACTTGTAACTTATTCAAATTAGACAGTATGGTAGAAAAAAAATATTCCAACATATTCTACTTCAGATTTGACGAAAATTAGAATTTAAGGGTGTTAAACACCCTGAAAACCATTTAAAAATTTATAACTTATGTCGTAAAATCTGTAAAGCCTCCCATACACCTGCGAACAAATTGCGCAACAGACGCTGTTGTGCAAACAATTGTATAATGTATGGTGTTGTTTGACGTGCTGCGCAACTAGTTGCAGAAATTCAAACTTGGTTGAAATTAATTGCACAACGTTGCGCAACTATTGCATCGTGTTTGGGCTTTGTGAACTCAACTGAAGTTCTTTGAGGAGATTTGCGTGGTTAAAACGAGATCTTTTCTTCAACCACTCTTTCATCCACACTCTCTGCTTCCTTTTTCTTTTTTAACACCAAAATCCGACGCAACAGCAATTATTATAGCTAAACAGGCTGCATCGTCAGACGGCATATTTCCGTAGGTATACGACAAAAGCAACTGAAGTTGGTATAAAATTGCGCAGTGTATGGGTGACCTTGTTCGCACAACAATCTGTTGTGCAACGTTAGTTTGCGCAATTTGTTCGCAGGTGTATGGGGGCTTAACACTTTCCCATTTGACAAGGTGATAAACAATAAATATTCCAAACCCTATTTCAGATTTGACTGAAATATAAATTTAAAAGAGGTGCAACACCCCAGAAACTAATTAAAACTAACATAGTGTACAACTGGAGTGGACACGAGGACACCAGGGAAATACGGGAAACAAAAAAAGATGACATGCTAGCCAGAAAAGGCGCTAAATCAATTCTAACAGGTCCCGAACCGACCTGCGGGGTATCTTACAGCACCGCGAAAGGATCGGTAAAGGAACTATTAAGACAGAAACACTACTCGCACTGGATAGATATACCGGGAATGAGGTAGTCACGCTTGTTCATCGGAGAAATATCTAGAGCAAGGACCAACGAAATGCTAAAGCTTAGCAGAAAACAGCTGAGGTGTGCAGTGGGAATATTAACAGGACACTGCACACTAAACAAACACCTAACCAATATAAGGGTGAAAGATAATCCAGATTGCAGGATGTGTAGTGAAGAGGAAGAAACTCCCCACCACATCTTATGCGAATGCCCAGCCCTAACGGCAATGAGACTAACACACTTCGAGGGACCACTTTTAACCCCGGAAGAGATAGCCAGAGCTCCCATAAACTGTATACTCGCCTTCTGGAATAGAACGGGTCTTATTGAGTAATGAGACTATGGGGTACAATAAGCTTAAGCTTCAGTACAGCGGGTAGTCAAAACCGCAACCCGTAAGGAAAAAAAACATAATTTTTCTCATACAAATAATTGTAACACCTTCAGATTAGGCAAGATGATACAAAATAAATATTTCAACATGCCCTAATTCAGATTTCACGGAAATCAGAATTTAAGGGGTGAAACACTCCAGAAACTAATTAATATTAATATAACTTTTGTCATACAACTTGTAACACTTTCAGGTTAGACAAGATGATAAAAAATAATTATTCCAATATGCCTTATTTCAGATTTGAAGGATATTAGAATTTAAGGGGATGAAACACCCCGGAATCAATTTAAAATTAATAAAGCTTTTGTCATACAACTTATAACACTTTCAGATTAGACAAGATGATAAAAAATAAATATTCCAACCCTATTTCAGATTTGAAGGTAATCAGAATTTAAGGGGCTGAAACACCCCAAAAAATTATGTAAAATTAATATAACTTTTGCCATACAACTTGTAACAATTTCAGATTAGACAAGATGATAAAAAAATTAATATTCCAACATGCCATATTTCAGATTTGACGGAAATCATAATTTAAGGGGGTGTAATACCCCAAAACTACTTAAATTATTATAACTTTTGTCATACAACTTGTAATACCTTCAAATTAGACTAGATGATAAAAAATTAATATTCCAATATGCCCTAATTTAGATTTGACGGAAATTAGAATTTAAGAGGATGAAACACCCCAGAATTAATTAAAATTAATATAACTTTGTCATACAACTTGTAACACCTTCAGATTTGACGAAAATTAGAATTTAAGGGTTGAAACGCCCCAGAAATTAATTAAAATTAATATAAATTTTGTCATACAACTTGTAACACCTTCAGATTAGACAAGATGATAAAAAATAAATATTGCAATGTGCCCTATTTCAGATTTGACGAGAATCAGAAATTAAAGGGGTGAAACACTCCAGAAACTACTTAAATTAATATAACTTTTGTCATAAAACTTGTAACACCTTCAGATTAGATAAGATGATAAAAGATACATATTCCAACATGCCGTATTTCAGATTTGATGGAAATCAGAATTTAGGGGGGTGAAACATCCCAGAAACTATTTAAAAATTGCTTAAATTAATATAACTTGTCATAAGATTTGTAACACCTTCAGATTAAATATGATGATAAAAAATAAATATTCCAACACGCCCTATTTCAGTTTTGACGGAAATCAGAATTTAAGGGGTGAAACACCCCGGAATCTATTTAAAATTAATATAACTTTTGTCATACAGCTTGTAACACTTTAGGATTAGACAAGATAATAAAATATAATTATTCCAATAGGCCCTATTTCAGATTTGAAGGAAATCAGAATTTAAGGGGATGAAACACCCCAGAAACTATTTAAAATTAATATAACTTTTGTCGTACACCTTGGATGAGTACCTTCAGATTAGACAAGATGATAAAATATAAATATTCCAATATGCCCTATTTCAGATTTAATGGTAATCAGTATTTAAGGGAGTGAAACACCCCATAAACTATTTAAAATTAATATAACCTTTATCATATTAATGTAACTTTTGTAATACAACTTGTAAGTAACACCTTCAGATTAGACGAGGTTGATCACCATAATGAAGAATCCAATATGCCCTATTACAGATTTGACGGAAATCAGAATTTAAGGGGATGAAATACCCCAAAAACTACTTAAATTAATATAGCTACTGTCATACAACTTGTAACATCTTCAGATTAGACAAGATGATAAATAATAAATATTCGATTATGCCTTATTTCAGATTTGAAGAATATCAAAATTTAAAGGGGGTGAAACACCTCATAAACTATTTAAAATTGATATAACTTTTGTCATATAACTGGTAACACCTTCAGATTCAACAATATAATAAAAAATAAATATTCTAACATACCTTATTTCAGATTTGACGGAAATCAGAATTTAAGGGGGTGGAATACCCCAGAAACTACTTAAATTAAAATAACTTTTGTCATAGAACTTGTTACACTTTCAGATTAGATAAGATGATAAAAAATAAATATTCCAACATGCCCTATTTCAGATATGACGGAAATCAGAATTTAAATGGGTGCAAAAGAGCGACTGTAAACTGCGCATACCGCTAGTCATGTATATCTAGTGGGTTGGCTCGATTTGTATATTTTCTTGATGGTGTGCAATCTATAAGAATATCAATAGTTTTATTATCATTATTCTGAAATAAGTAATATTCTCCAATATTATAATCAACATTTCAATCAAATCGGTTTAAAAGAGAAACAAAGGACTTGTTATTCCAGAATATTTGAGGAATAGATGTACATATCTAATGTAGGTCACATTTTGTTAAGAATAAAATTATATAATCAAAGATAACTGTGCCTTTATCTGTGACGACAACTTCACATGGCTTCGTTTACACATAAGTTAATAAAAACATCTACTCCCCAATACCGTAGTGATCTATTAACTCCTCGATCCTTATCTCACTTAAGAAATCTTAGATATGTAGACATGTTATCAATCCCTCGGTATAGGCTAACGTTGTTTCATAGAACTTTTGCTTATTCTGCAGCGTCTCTCTATAACTCTATCTCCGTCGATATAAAGCACCTATCTATAACCTCCTTTAACCATAAATACAAAAAATTTTTATTAAACCAGTGAACAGTTAATTCTCAGGAAAATTGCTATTTCTCTAATACATATTTATTTTAACTGCTTTAATTTTAATTTTACTGATTCATTACTTGTATCTCTTAGTATTTAACCTTTTTTGTTATGAAAAATATGTTGGTTGAGTGTAAGAGCAGCTCTAATGAGCTGAACTCCGCCAACGTTCGGTAATTAATAAAGACAATATTTATTTATTTTATTTAAATCGTGGAATTTCCCAAAAGTGGCTCATTCGGCAAATACAAAATATGTATTCAAAATAGGTTTACAAAATTGTAACGTGTTTTACACAAAAAAAGTCAAAAAAGCAAATATAACATTTTTAAACTCGCATTTTGACGCGTCAATCTACGGTTTTTGTAATAACTCACTTCTGCTCCACATTTTTAATTGAAAAGCCTTAAAAATGCATTAATTCGAATAAGATTACACTATTATAACCCCTACCTCCTACTTTAAAATAATATTAATTATAAGTGCTGACTGCTCGGGTGTTCTGGGCCTGTAATATTGTATTTGTTTTTACCCTTAAATTAATAAAGATGAGCTCGGCGTAGAGTAGTCATCGTGATTATGATTTATCTGTTCTGTGCCCAGCTTAGTAACACGAGAGTATTTGACTTGAAAAGTCGACTCATTGTCAGTTAAGTGAGTCACTGAGCTAGCTGACTCGAGTTTGGTTGCATGACTATTGAGTTTTGAAATATACCTTGATCGCTGGCACTTTGTTTCGCAGTTTTACTTCTCGATCATATATTGGCATATAGAGGGTTGAACGAGTGAATTTTCTTGTTTTGCAATGGAATGGATCTTGTATCATGCACGTTGGAGTTGGTCAGCTCTTTTATCGCGTGAAGCGAGCAGTTGGGCTGGCGACAACTGCTCAGTACTTCTTTACGACTTGCACGAATAATGATAATCGATTCGTTTACTTTGTTTAAAAAAAAATAATTTATTTGAATAAAATACAAAAGTAAAATAAAACCGAAAAATAAATTAACAGATTTAATTTTAACAAAAGAGAATTGGAATTAGACTGTCTTCAGGGAGGCGATGGATGAATTTATAACCTCCGGTATCTTGGGTTGACTCGGCACTGCGTTGGCATAGCGACTCATATAATTCGCGTGAATTCTTGAATCATTCAACTTTTTTGATCAGCTCACTGAGTCAATTCTTCAGTGAGAGTCAGAATCACTGAGTTAATTTATTAAATATAGTCACTTTGCCCATCCCTAGCTTAGATCGGTTTTGTTAGTTCTTTTTATTTTATTTATTTCTAGTGCAATACATGTTCGGAAAGGGTAAAAAAACAAATTTTTTGTAAAACTGTCATTAAAAATGACATTTTTAATTCATTGTTAAGTGAACTAAAAATTGACTTTTATAATGTTACGTGTGTGTCAAAAATAGTTTTAACACTAGTGTTAAAAAATAAAATGCTATATACTATATAGTAATATGCATTCTTTTCAAGATAATAGAAAGCTGTATTGATAAAATTAGAAAGAATATATTATTTAGAAACATTAATACATATTTATTCGAACAGTTATAAATTATTTATTTAGAAACATTAATATTAATATTCGAACAGTTATTTATGTTAATTCCCTGAGAAGTAATTGCGGAGGTATTCAGTTTAACTGCAATACTATCGTCGACGTCACCTGATGACGCTAGTGTCAAGGTAGAAGGGTTCTCTGAAGCAATAGGGAACTTGCCTATAATTTTAAAAAATAAAAATAATACTAAAAAACATAGCGTAACGTTGTAATAAAACGTGTACTTCACAAAAAAAATAAGATTTCTAATTCCACGCGATCAGTATGAAGGATCTAAACAGCGATAAAATTGAAGTGGCCCGAAACGAGCTACTATTGACTGTGACGTCACACCATACAATATTCGGTAGTCGTCGCGCCGGGAAGCAACACAATCAGATGTGTTTACCAATTCCAATTCCAATTTAAAATCTTTATTCACAATTAAGTAGATTATTTACAACTTGTATGGGGTACAGAGTAAGATTTATATTAATATATACATATATACAGAAAAAAGAAAACTAAAAAATCAATTCATTCATAAAATACTTAAAAATAATAATACAAACAAATTAACAAAGTATGACATTCTATGTACAATATGGTGTTATTAGACTGTGGTTGATTTGTTAGTGACTGTTCTGATATAAATATATAATTGTGTTTTATAGTACCGCTTATTGTAGTTGTACAGATATTTTAAAATGACTGATCAAGGTTTTTCAAAGGGCCAATCTGATAATTTGCCTAAAGTGGATGTTTATGGTGGCATCTTTTATACAAAATAGTAAAAGTTTTTCCCTTGGAGAGGTCCGCGGAGTCAAGGCAGAGAAGTATGTATTTTTTTTAGCTTTTAGTAATAATTTATAAACATAAAATAGTTATGACTTGATCACGGAATAAAAAAAAATAACTACAAAATGCTTAGTCGCAACTAAGTATTTTTAGCAGACTTAGTCTTATGTTTGAAAGAATTTAGGGTAATTCTTTACAACAGCCACTTCTATATTTTTCGTGTTTTTTTTTTGTACACACGCGTAAAGTGTCTCTATAGAAGACATTTGCTGCAAAGGAAATGTTGCGCAAATGTATAATTACCTATCGTAGGTATTTTCGTACTATGTTTTGGGGCAAGGGAAATAAGTGATTGTGTCATGTTATCATTCACATAATAGATAAATGTAAGATTTGAATAGAATAAATTAAAGGACAAGGGAAAAGTATTTCCAATATACTATATATACTAGAGGGAAACATTTTATTCTTCGCAGACAGTAGTGTTATTGAACTTTTATATAATTGTTGCACATTCTGTAAGATACTCTTCGCAGTTTTTTGAAAAGAATCTTGTGTTTGTCTTATAAACTTCATTCTTACAATACCTAATGTATTGATTACATATTTAATTTTTCTCCCGATGGTGCCGACTGTATTGGCGAAACGCGTGGCAGTATATTTTATAGTATAAACTAAGATTCATTCTTACAATACCTAATATATTGATCACATATTTAATTTTCAATTTTTTTCATCTCCCGATGATGCCGACTGCGTAGGCGAAATTTGTGGTAGTATATTTTACAGCATTTTGGTGTCTATAGAAAATTACTTCAATTTTAGTAGCACATTGAAAATTGCAACCCTCTGTAGATTCATATTTTTAAATAAAATGTCCTATAACTTTTTTATTTACTATTTGATTTTTTTCAAAAACAAGGGATTTCTTCCTCTAGCTAACACTAACTTATAGCCCAAATTTCAATTCGATCGGACTTTTCTTTCTGTAGTTATCGTGCTTACAAGAAACGTGACGGACGGACAGATGAACAGACGGACATTTTGAAAGTTGTTCAGAATTCGATGACGAACGAAATGGTTTTTTCTCTGCGAGCGATATTAACGATTTTAGAAATGTCCCGATCAAATGCAATATACTCTTCGTAATCGTATTTGCGAAGAGTATAATAATAAATAGCTGTTTACTTTCGCACCAGGAAATTACCTTTACTTAGTATCACTAAATTACATTCTATCTACTAATCTTATTTTCTAACATTGTATACACATCCTTTCTTTAATCCTACCCCAATTAAAATTCAATAATTCGGAATTCGGAATATTTTATTGCCCGCCTGCGAAAAACTAGTAGATAGACATATAGTATTTAATAATGTACTTGCATTAAAATGATCTTCACACACATGTAGAGACCTACTGCTCTGTGAAATGTCTTTTCATTTCTTCTACACGCTTTTAGCCATTTTGATCGACGAATCTTATATTCTGGCAATATATTGGCATATAGAGGGTTGAACGAGTGAATTTTCTTGTTTTGCAATGGAATGGATCTTGTATCATGCACGTTGGAGTTGGTCAGCTCTTTTATCGCGTGAAGCGAGCAGTTGGGCTGGCGACAACTGCTCAGTACTTCTTTACGACTTGCACGAATAATGATAATCGATTCGTTTACTTTGTTTAAAAAAAATAATTTATTTGAATAAAATACAAAAGTAAAATAAAACCGAAAAATAAATTAACAGATTTAATTTTAACAAAAGAGAATTGGAATTAGACTGTCTTCAGGGAGGCGATGGATGAATTTATAACCTCCGGTATCTTGGGTTGACTCGGCACTGCGTTGGCATAGCGACTCATATAATTCGCGTGAATTCTTGAATCATTCAACTTTTTTGATCAGCTCACTGAGTCAATTCTTCAGTGAGAGTCAGAATCACTGAGTTAATTTATTAAATATAGTCACTTTGCCCATCCCTAGCTTAGATCGGTTTTGTTAGTTCTTTTATTTTATTTATTTCTAGTGCAATACATGTTCGGAAAGGGTAAAAAAACAAATTTTTTGTAAAACTGTCATTAAAAATGACATTTTTAATTCATTGTTAAGTGAACTAAAAATTGACTTTTATAATGTTACGTGTGTGTCAAAAATAGTTTTAACACTAGTGTTAAAAATAAAATGCTATATACTATATAGTAATATGCATTCTTTTCAAGATAATAGAAAGCTGTATTGATAAAATTAGAAAGAATATATTATTTAGAAACATTAATACATATTTATTCGAACAGTTATAAATTATTTATTTAGAAACATTAATATTAATATTCGAACAGTTATTTATGTTAATTCCCTGAGAAGTAATTGCGGAGGTATTCAGTTTAACTGCAATACTATCGTCGACGTCACCTGATGACGCTAGTGTCAAGGTAGAAGGGTTCTCTGAAGCAATAGGGAACTTGCCTATAATTTTAAAAATAAAAATAATACTAAAAAACATAGCGTAACGTTGTAATAAAACGTGTACTTCACAAAAAAATAAGATTTCTAATTCCACGCGATCAGTATGAAGGATCTAAACAGCGATAAAATTGAAGTGGCCCGAAACGAGCTACTATTGACTGTGACGTCACACCATACAATATTCGGTAGTCGTCGCGCCGGGAAGCAACACAATCAGATGTGTTTACCAATTCCAATTCCAATTTAAAATCTTTATTCACAATTAAGTAGATTATTTACAACTTGTATGGGGTACAGAGTAAGATTTATATTAATATGTACATATATACAGAAAAAAGAAAACTAAAAATCAATTCATTCATAAAATACTTAAAAATAATAATACAAACAAATTAACAAAGTATGACATTCTATGTACAATATGGTGTTATTAGACTGTGGTTGATTTGTTAGTGACTGTTCTGATATAAATATATAATTGTGTTTTATAGTACCGCTTATTGTAGTTGTACAGATATTTTAAAATGACTGATCAAGGTTTTTCAAAGGGCCAATCTGATAATTTGCCTAAAGTGGATGTTTATGGTGGCATCTTTTATACAAAATAGTAAAAGTTTTTCCCTTGGAGAGGTCCGCGGAGTCAAGGCAGAGAAGTATGTATTTTTTTAGCTTTTAGTAATAATTTATAAACATAAAATAGTTATGACTTGATCACGGAATAAAAAAAAATAACTACAAAATGCTTAGTCGCAACTAAGTATTTTTAGCAGACTTAGTCTTATGTTTGAAAGAATTTAGGGTAATTCTTTACAACAGCCACTTCTATATTTTTCGTGTTTTTTTTTTGTACACACGCGTAAAGTGTCTCTATAGAAGACATTTGCTGCAAAGGAAATGTTGCGCAAATGTATAATTACCTATCGTAGGTATTTTCGTACTATGTTTTGGGGCAAGGGAAATAAGTGATTGTGTCATGTTATCATTCACATAATAGATAAATGTAAGATTTGAATAGAATAAATTAAAGGACAAGGGAAAAGTATTTCCAATATACTATATATACTAGAGGGAAACATTTTATTCTTCGCAGACAGTAGTGTTATTGAACTTTTATATAATTGTTGCACATTCTGTAAGATACTCTTCGCAGTTTTTTGAAAAGAATCTTGTGTTTGTCTTATAAACTTCATTCTTACAATACCTAATGTATTGATTACATATTTAATTTTTCTCCCGATGGTGCCGACTGTATTGGCGAAACGCGTGGCAGTATATTTTATAGTATAAACTAAGATTCATTCTTACAATACCTAATATATTGATCACATATTTAATTTTCAATTTTTTTTCATCTCCCGATGATGCCGACTGCGTAGGCGAAATTTGTGGTAGTATATTTTACAGCATTTTGGTGTCTATAGAAAATTACTTCAATTTTAGTAGCACATTGAAAATTGCAACCCTCTGTAGATTCATATTTTTAAATAAAATGTCCTATAACTTTTTTATTTACTATTTGATTTTTTTCAAAAACAAGGGATTTCTTCCTCTAGCTAACACTAACTTATAGCCCAAATTTCAATTCGATCGGACTTTTCTTTCTGTAGTTATCGTGCTTACAAGAAACGTGACGGACGGATAGATGAACAGACGGACATTTTGAAAGTTGTTCAGAATTCGATGACGAACGAAATGATTTTTTCTCTGCGAGCGATATTAACGATTTTAGAAATGTCCCGATCAAATGCAATATACTCTTCGTAATCGTATTTGCGAAGAGTATAATAATAAATAGCTGTTTACTTTCGCACCAGGAAATTACCTTTACTTAGTATCACTAAATTACATTCTATCTACTAATCTTATTTTCTAACATTGTATACACATCCTTTCTTTAATCCTACCCCAATTAAAATTCAATAATTCGGAATATTTTATTGCCCGCCTGCGAAAAACTAGTAGATAGACATATAGTATTTAATAATGTACTTGCATTAAAATGATCTTCACACACATGTAGAGACCTACTGCTCTGTGAAATGTCTTTTCATTTCTTCTACACGCTTTTAGCCATTTTGATCGACGAATCTTATATTCTGGCAATATTATAAATATTTTATCTGGCACTTTCACTGTAGTATTCTTACACAACGGTACAAGGCAATATTTAAAATAAGGAGTTTTTGTTTACATTTTAAGCATACACTTAAAATTTATGGCGATGCTGATATTTTTACGGCTGAAATCAAGCGGTCGAGTGCTGGGATCTCCGTCGTCGCTTGTAAATAGTATGGTGCATAGAAAATATATTATAATTTATATCTTATCTATGGGTATGGTGTGATGCCACGACTACTCCCGCGCTTTTGAACTTGTTTGAAACGGTTCGCTCGCGCGCGAAACTTTAATAATTTATAACAAATTTATTATTGGGAATTAAGGCATCATATTTTGCATATCTTATTTTTTAGTATTGTAGAACATTTTTATGAAGTAAAAAAAAAAATGTGCAAGTTCCCTATTGTAGCATTAGAAGAGGTACTGGTACTGGGAAGAATTATCTCAGCAATTTTATTTTTATTTGTAATAGAATCCTCGATGTAGCCCTCAGCAACGGGTGAGGATTTCCATCCATGTCGTTTTATTGTAATTAAATTAGCTCCCGAATCTGCTAAAAATGCCGAAGATCTTCGGAAACAATGGCCAGTAAACTGCTTCGGATCTGGCAATATCAGAAATTCGGCAATATTAGTAGGAATCTTCCCAAAAGTATTTATCCCAACAGGTTGAACAGTACATGTTAATATAAAACGCTGTTTTCTCTTCGAAGGTTGTTAACGAACTAACTTTATTAACCACATGTTAACACTAGATGGCAACGATGGTGCCAACCTTAAAATATTTGGTACAAAAGTTACTAGGTGCATCAAATATCAACACCCCCCACTTAACAAATATTTAAGATACAGTATATTCTACTATACCTAAATCTTTAACACACTTATTATGTTTAACATTACCTAAACTTTTTGTTAACACATCAGCTGACATTTCTGCTGTAGGTAAGTATTTCAATACTATTTGATTGGTTGCGACAACTTCTCGAATATAGTGATATGCTTACTACGCTTATGGAGCATATGGTTTGTTGACAATTTCTGTGCTCCCATATTATTATTATATATTGTTACATGATTGTCGCTCCCAGTCAAATCATACAGTAAGTTTTTTAAACTTGTAAATACCATCTTGTAGATCAACTGTCGCAATCAACTCATTCTTGCCGCTGTAGATTTCACATCTGTTGTTCTCAAATTTCACTACGTTACCACTTTTGATTATTTGGCTTACGGATAACAAGTTCGTGGTTAGTCCTGAAATACACATAACGTTCTTTACAGTGATGTCCACACACTGACTACCTACAAGTGTTTTAAGCTCTACATCTCCTACACATTTAACAGCAAGTTTTTCATTGTTGGCTACTTTTATTTCTGGTAAATCAGGTCTATCTTTGTTTTTTACCCAGTCCTCGTTCGCAGTAAAATGACAACTAGCCCCCGAGTCTACATACCAATCTTTACTGCTAAAATTTCCACTCGAAAATACATCAAATAAATGTTTGTGTTTTGCTGTTGCTCACTTATGTTACTTCTATCACTCGATTGTCTCAATTTTGGACACTGGTTTCGAAAATGTCCTTTTTCTTTGCAATACCAACATGTTAAACTTTTATCTGGGTCTGGAGACTTTTGATTGTTTGTTTTGGTTCTGTCAAAAACACCTCTGTCAAATTTCTTGTGTGCTGTTCTTTGGTTCCACTCCCTTGAACTATTTCGATTGACTGCAAGCGCCATCCCTTTGCCACTAGCTTCACTATCCATGTCAAGCAATTTCATCTTGATGGAATCTGCAGTTATCTTCTGCCCACTATTTTCAATCGCCATAACCATCGGTTGCTATTTGTCCGTTAAACCGGCTAGCATAATAGACGCCAAAAGTTCATCACCTATGTCCAAGCCCGTGCCACTAAGCTTTTGTCCAATTTCCACAATCTGATTTACATAATTCGTCATAGAATCACACTCCTCTAGCCGAATAGACATTAGTTTACGCAGCTATCTAATTTTACGCGTTTGCCCAGAATCGTCAAATAGACTTTTTAACTTCTGCCACAAATCCACGGTCGTGCTTGCCGTTTTAATATGTACGTACAAAGATGAGTCTATCGTTAAAATAATTTTTGCCTTGGCTTTTGCATCTTGATCGGTGACCACTTCTCTGATGCACTTGGATAAGCCTTCAAGTACGAGAAAATTCTCTACAGCAAAAGACTTTCGCGGCCCTTTAATTTCGGCACATTAACTGCATAATTCGATGCCATATTTACTTTTTCAACAACTCACTAACGATCACGAACAGTGTATCTCTATTTTACTTAGGTACCCACGTGTCCACGTCTGAGCCCATAACCTGTTAAAATAAAACGCTGTTTTCTCTTCGAAGGTTGTTAACGAACTAACTTTATTAACCACATGTTAACACTAGATGGCAACGATGGTGCCAACCTTAAAATATTTGGTACAAAAGTTACTAGGTGCATCAAATTTTAACAGTACATTTGTCGTTAACGTAATTTAGAAAAAAGCGACGGTGGGTAACGGCGGCTGGCAGCATATTTATGGTAATAATTCATGTAGCTTCCAACGGTACAAAAAATACGACGAACGTTGGTTTTAGTCTCCAAAATATGAATCAATAAGGAGTTTCCTGATTTTTCAATATCATCCAATGTTAATTTACAAAGCTCTTCACGACGGCATGTTCCAAATAAACCAAAAATTGATGCAACTTTTATCATTAGATATTTGATGTCTGGAGCCTCATTCAAAAATGTATTAATTTGTTCGGTAGTAAATATTTTCGATTTTTTTGGCTGATATCCTACACTTTTTTGTTTTAAAAACGCTATTAGCTTGTAATACTTGCTTATATCTACGTTGTTCTTGATTTGCAAACTAGCTTTTATGATAGAGAAATTAGACCACGCACAGTGTTGACGCCTTCCATAACTTAGATTTTTCTTTGAAATAAGCCAAAAGTATATTTTCAGTGAACTTGTCTGCTACTTTCTTCATTTTACACCATTCAATAAGTCTTTTATATGCTATATCATATTGTTGCCGCGATTTCTGGGGTAACAGATCTAAAGTTGCCTTATTTGCGGCTTCTTCAACCTCTTGTGGAATAATAAAATTACTTTCATTTCTTGTATTTTTTTTCAAAATCCATTTTTTTTAGCCACAAAATTTACAATGTTTAAAGACAACTTCAATTGTAGTTACTAATAAACACTAAACAACTTACAACTGTTTTACTTAGTTACCCTTTATCCAGTACCTGACTTGATATATACACTTTATTGTCACATATAATTGAAACGAGCGGATGGCTCAGTGCCAACGCGTCCGACACATAAGCGATAGATCGGGAATTCAACCCCACAGATGGCATTTTTTTTAAATGACAGTTTTACAAAAAATATTGTATGATACATTTGTTAAAAGTGATTTTATTTTGTTCGTGAGGTTGCTCCACTAGCTACGCTCGTTCCGCAATATTCCCCACTTACAAAATAAAATGTCACTTTTAACACTTGTTTCATAAATAACTATTAATATATTTGTTTCTTACTCTTCCCGAATATGTATTTTATTTGCACTATTAATAAATAGGATAAAGAATAATAGTTATTCTGTTTGTATGTGACAAATTTATTCGAAAAGCAAGTGTAAAGATGAGTCCTTTGCTTTGAGAGTACCCCAAAATGAGTGACACTTTTCGTTTTAAATATTATTACTCTTCTAATATTCTAATCGTTTTTGTTGTGTTTTTTTCTTAGAAGACTATGATACTCAACCGAGCGATAGAATGATACTTTTTATTTTAAGTAATATTACTGGTTTTCTTGTTTTGTTTTTGTAGAAAGAATTTGATTATGTTTTTTTATTTTTTATTACTATATCATGAGTGTGAGTATATAAAACTGTTACCATTTTTTATGCTAATATTAGGATATGATATCAATACATATTATCTAATGGTATGCCTACAGTGTGAGTTGTAGTATTTTTATTGAAGGGAAAAAAGTCATGTATTTTTTTTATTCACAATCCTTTATTTTGATTACCGGTTTCGAAGTTCATAGCACTTCATCATCAAATCTCCAAGTTATTGAGAACATAACAACAAATTAGATATTTTTTTTACAAATTAAGTTACAAAAAATGAAAAAAAATTTCGTTTTTGCATTGTTTTAAATTTTAGTTTGTGAAAAAAATATCTAATTTGTGTTATGTTTTCAATAGCCTTGAGATCTGATGATGAAGTGCACTTCAAAATCGATAATCAAAATAAAGTATTGTGAGTAAAAAAAATGCAAGACTTTTATCCCACTTCGACAGAAATATGCACATATATAGTGCCTTTTTGTCTTTATATTATAAATAACTATAAATGTGCGTTTAAAATTGTTATTTAGTACCTATCAAAGCAAAAATTTAAAATTATGTGAATAAAGTTTTTTTAAGTTGTCTCAGGTGCTCACAAAATGCATTTTCACAAGCCTCCCTCCTTAAAAAAAATGTCGCGCATTATGTCGTCTTTCTTAGTGAGCCCCCGGTCAAAACTTCAAAACTCGGCACCTATGAATAATAATATTGAACAATGTATCCAATAATCACTCACACTTAACTCATAATTTTTCATAATATAGAGGTGCTCAGAAAAAATATGGCCTAGATGTCAATTATGAAAAGTTGTGGTACACACATGCACTTGCATACACGCGCACAAACTCAAGCACAGGCATCCTTGCGTGCCGCATATATTTTATATATAAAATAAATGGTATGTCGGCATGCATGCACTCCACACTGATATAAAAGTATAGTCAATAGGTGTGTTCCTTTTACCACCATCTCAGTTAATCTAAGTTATTTAACGATTACACTGCATTAAAAAGCATAATTTCTTTTGATGCCTCCGTAACCGTAAACATACTTAAGTTATCTGAGATTTGTGGTAAAAGGAACACACATAATAGTCCGGTAAAGGGGATTTTAAATCTCCATTCCTACTCCAAGCCTGACTTTTTGACCAAAAATTAGTTATAAGATGTACATCAAGTATCAATGATCGAAAATTAAAAATTCACCCATACGGGTTTTAAAGAAAATAAAAACCACCCCAAAAACGACTTTTCTGCAAATATCTCAGAAAATGTAAAAATTACAGAAAAAATGTTTTAAATAAAATCGAAAGATATTGAAATTATCTATAAATTCGTCTTAAATCTTCTTTCACGTATTTGCAATAGAGAACGAGATATTTACAATTAAAAATCACTAAAAAATACGCAAATTAAAAAAAAAATCATAATAAACAAATTAATGTTTTTTTACTTTGTTTTTAAATCGTATCTACTTGATGTAACTAATTTTTTTTAGATAAATCTTTTTTTTTATTTTTTAAAAAAGTTATAAACAATAATTGTATTTTTCAATTTACATTTTTTATGGTTGAAATTAAAAAAAAATATGTTTTTTAATCTTATTACATTCATTGAAGGTTTATCTATAAAAAGTTCTCTTACCATTACCTTACCATTAATTTCAACCATAAAAAATCTAAATTGAAAAAATACAATTGTTTATAACTTTTTAAAAAATTTAAAAAAAATATCTCTAAAAAAAATTAGTTACATACGATAGTATGTAACTAATTAGTAGATACGATTAAAAAAAAGTTAAAAAACATTAATTTGTTTATTTATTATGATTTTTTTTTATTTGCGTATTTTTTAGCAAATAGCAATTTTTAATTGTAAATATCTCGTTTTCTATTGCAAATACGTGAAACAAGATTCAAGACGATTTTATAGATCATCTTTCAATTTTATTTAAAACATTTTTCTGTAATTTTTACATTTTCCGAGATATTTGCAGAAAAGTCGTTTTTGGGGTGATCTTTGTTTTTTTTACAACTCCTGTGGGTCAATTTTTAATTTTCGATCAGTGATACTTAATGTACAGTCGTGTGCATATTGTCATTAGCACCTTAAAGTTCAATTTCGTTTAATGCGTCTCAACCAATTAGGATGGCTATGTTCCGACCGCAGTCGAAAGCGTGCCGATTGCCGATACAAATTGTAAAACTTTACAGATCTAAATGTTTGAAAGTATTGTCTCTGCTAAACTGTTTGGTTTTGTTTATTCGAGATGTTATAATATGAATCGGAATAAAAATTAGTTTCTTAAAATTTTAGAAGGGTATACTGAAATTAAAGGTAATCCATCCCCAAATGTGTATATGTGTTTGTTTAAATTTAATTATTATAAAGAAACTCTCTTATAGTCGGTGGTATCACTGTGAAATAATTATTACCAGTAGAAATAGAACCAGGAATTGAACAACTTGACTTTTTTATCACAGATTTAAACCGACAGTGTAATGGGCGATTGAGGACGTCGAGCTGATTCCAAAACACTCCCATATGTGCCCTCAATATTCCTTCGTTGATATACAGGGGATTTCCTAATTTCTTCCAAATTTTTGAGACGTCATATTTTTTAACAGTTTTATCCAATTAATTAAAAAAATTGTGCACAAATGTCTTTGGTATTCCGGCGTACACGTAAAAATACTGTGTTTTAAAAAAAATACAGAATTGGAGTGGGGAAAATTATGGTTTTGATAAGTTATCAAAAATCGCACTATATTTTATGGATACGAAAATTACATAAATAATAAATAATAACAATAATAAAATGTATTTATTGAGGGCGAAGTTAACCTTAGAATTATGTATCAATAACAAACAAAATACAATACAAATTTTTGGCATTATTATAACAGATTTTTTTTTAAATACCATTGATTATTGAGCAACATCAAATGGTAAATTTATTTTCTTAATCACTGACCTTATTTAGATCAATAAAAAGTGGAGCTTTAAATGAATTACAATGCAAAATTAAATAAGAAAATAAGATTCCGTTAGATAAGTATGTTATTTTTTAAAATCCAGTCCCGCACTTTGAGTATTTTGAATTTTTTAATTTTGTTTAATGAATGAGCCTCTAGTATATTTCAAATATTCATATTACATAAAATTTTTAAAAAATTTTAAGTTTTAAATTATTAATATTGCTTGTTTAAAATAAAGAACAGTGTAATTTTTAATTCGTTAAATGATACCGTACAAAATCAAAAAAATCAACTTAGAAAATTCCCTATACATCAGTAACGATTAACGAAGGACATCACGGAGCAAATATGGGGGGTGTTTTGAAATCGGCTCCACGTCCTCTATCTCCCATGAACTATATAAATATATGAAATTGACCGAAGTAATTAAATTAAAATTATTAAAATGGACATAAACCAAACCAAGGAAATGATATTAGGTTGTTACTTCAAAATTATCAAAAAAAAAATAATAATAATAATAAATAAACAGCAAATTAGATTTATTTATTACTTAACAATAAAAGGAACAACAAAGGAATAAGATCTTAACAAAATTAAAAAAGTAGTTAAATCAACACAATTATTCACACGGAGTGAAGAATATTTGAGGAGCAGACTTTCTATTATATGCATTTTGTCCATTATTTTAAGTTTTCTACCGAAGCGAAGGTGGAGAGACAAGTTATCAATTGCAGGCGACAATCTTTTGTAGAAAAGGACACAAAAAATGCACTTTTCCCATGTAAAGTAATTGATGAAAACGTCATGGACATTCTATGTGTAGCATGCCCAACGTTGAAAGACAAACAAGCAGCAGTTTGTCCTTTAAATGTGGACTGACTATCATTTGATTGTCGTCGTCTGCCCAGAAATGACGAAAATGTTGTCTAAAATGACCAAAATAATATTGAAAAAGATAATGGATATCGAAGAAGATCACATATTATGCGATTGTAATAATACGCTGTTTTTTACAATAAATAAATAATACTTTTCTTTCTTATTATGTTTTTTACAGCTCCATTACCAAGTTAGTAAAATTATTTTGTGCAGCCAAAAAAAATTCAAATTGACAAATTAAATGCAATTTGCCCATCACATTTTTGAGTTATTTGGAAAATGATCAAAAAGATATTTTTTTACATCTAGGTGCGATGACTATGGATTTTTGTTGCATTTTTTCCGAAATTTACTTTCTGGATAAATTAATCCACAAACCTGTCATAGATTTTCTTTTATTTCTGAAAATTACAAATAATGGACAAAATGCATATAGAAAGTCTGCTCCTCATTTATTCGAAAAGGAACTCAAACGTGACCATAGTTTTGTAGTATTTAGGCACGTTTAAACACATTATAGAATACAAATTTTACTATGCAGAGTGGGGCACGTGAAAGTCCCCCCCCCTTTATTTTGTTTATTTTTGACATTTTCAAAAATTTCAAAATATTGCCCCAGTATTTACCGAAATTTTCAGATTTTCTACGAAAAGTACACTATCTATAGTATGTCCACGGTTAGAGTGGATAAGAGAAAAAACTTTTTTAATTTTCATTTTACGCGGAAAATTTATTCTTCATAAAAAGTTTTGCTTTTGTTTAAAATAGGATTGTCATGGAGTAAGTTAACATGTCATATACAGGGTGTTCAAAAAAAATCTAAAAATGATGTAGAGTAAACTACGTTCAATTTTTACGATATGAAAAACTGTTACTAAGAAAAGTTGTTTAGAATTAAAATTTATGTCAGAATTCCAATTTGTTTATAAATCGGCATAATTTTACTATTTTGAAAATGAAAAGAAAAACTGTATAACTGAAAAGTTGACAGTTAATTGACTGTCTTATTTAATAATTTTTGTAAGAAGAAAATTATTTTTATTTTACCGGAAGTTTTACCGCATGATACCACTTGATACTTACAAATTTTTTAAAAAAAAGAATCAGGCAGATTTATTCACAAATTGGAATTTTGACAAATATTTTAATTTTAAACAACTTTAGTAACAGTTTTTCATAATGTTAAAATTGAACGTACTCTACTCCACATCATTTTCAGATTTTTTAATTTTCTGAACACTCTGTACATGACATGTTTACTTACTCCATGGCAGTAATATTTTTAACATAAGCAAAACTTTTTATGAAGAATAAATTTTCAGCGTAAAATGAGAAATAAAAAAAGTTTTCCCTCTTATACACTCTAACCGTGGACATACTGTATACAGGGTAGGTCAACAACAAGTTTTTTATCTCTTATGGAACACTCTGTATATTTTTACACATTTTGAAAGAGGATATCGATTTATATATCTCTTAAACATTTTGGGCTTCAAAAATTGATAATGACAAAGTTCAAAGTTATTAACAATCAAAGTTCAAATATCTACTTCTCACTTCAAAGTAAATGCCTCTTTTTAAAAAACACCTGTTACAATACAATCAAAAACAGCAAATATCTTGACATTTATGTCGAAATTGTAGATGAGTTTTTACAACTTTTATGTTTCAAAACCTACTTCTCAATACAACTCGCCGGATTAGTTTTCCGCACACACCAAAACAGTGGACTCACACTCGGCGCGCGTTTCGCCAACTAAGTTGACATCATCGGGAGATGATTAAAACTGCAAAATGTGTACAGATATACAGGGTTTTCCATAAGGGATAACATACTTGTTGTTGACCAACCCTGTATATCACAAGATCTTGGTACACCCCTTTATTTCTTCCTTATTTGTTTAAGTAAAAATTTTAAAGTTGGCTTAGTTAATATTTGTAGAGGCCCATTTTTTTGACATAAAATAATATTTCCGGCCACTTCCTGTTTCACCGGAATTTATTAAAATTTAGTTATTTTCATGAATTACTTTCTATATTATTTTTGTAATATACAAATGATTCTGAGTACTCTGATGCTACATAATTGCACAGTTGGCAATGATTTTTTTTTTGGAAATTAATTTTACATTCTATTTTAGAGTGCTTTCTCCTAAAAAAAATGCTGAAACATTCCTGACAATTATATTATTACTTTATTAAAACTATTAAGCCATCAGTCAACTTGAAATAATGTAAACATGATTTTGTGGTAAGGGGTTGTACAGCTAACGTTTTATTTGAAAAATAAATAATTACAAGGTGTAATAACGTGAAATAAGAAATTATTATTTATTTATTTATGCATTATTAGGGAAGTTTGAGCTAGGGCACTCTAAATGAAAATTTCAAATTTATTTCCAAAAAAATCATAGCCAAATATGCAATTGTCTAGTTTTAAAGTACTCAGAATCGTCTCTAGGTAACGAAAATAAAATAAATAAGAAGTGTTCATGAAAACAACCAAATTTTAGTCTTTTTCGGTAAAACCGGAAGTGGCCGGAAATATTATTTTAGTCAAAAAATGACCTTTTCCAAGTATGTTTATTACACCAAACTTCAAAATTTTCCTTCCACAAATAAAAAGGAAAAGGGGTGTACCAAGATTTTTAAAATGTCACAAATAATTAAAATAAAGGAGGAGGAGTTTTACGTGCCCCACCCTGTATAAAGACTAGAAAATAACATAAAATTGGTACTTCGACCATTTTGAGATATAAAAGAAAATACATATTTAACGAACAATCAGCAAACGGCGGATATACACGATATTAACATTAATCTTAATATCGTGTATATCCTCCGTTCGCGTCTATCACAGCTTGCAAACGCTCATTCATGGAGGCTACAATATTCCCGCAAAAGTTTCTTCTCCTCATATCCTCCCCAAGCAATGTTGGTGTAACGCCTCAGTTGTTCGTTCATTTCTATGGTCCCACATCTGGACCATTAAACCCCATTAATTTTCTATGGGGTTTAAGTCCGGGGACCTGGGAGGCCATAGAATACGATTCACGTGTTCTGCGTGCTCAACAAACCAGTTACTCACAATGTGCGTACGATGTATAGGGCAATTGTCATCGACAAAATTTATTATAGGGAGTTCATCTACCGGATAAACGGTGCGCACAGAGGGCAACATAACGTCATTTAGCACCTCAAGGTAATTGTGTGAATTGGCCCGCCTCGGAATAAGTATAAGCTCGCCTGGACCACCATCACTCATCCAACCCCATAAATTTACCGTTATGCGACCGGACACTGTGTTCGGTATGACGTGGTTTTCATCATATCGAGTACCGGTTACCCTCCAAAGGGATACCCTACCATGCTGGTTCGACTGGAAGCATTTTTCATCGGAAAATATTGTGTTCCTCCAGTCGAAATTTAAATATTCCCGGGCAAATGCCAACCTAGCTCGCCTATTTTCTTCTGTCAGGAAGATCTTATGTTCTGGTCGCCGATTGTGCAACCCCTCCCTATGCAGCGCCCTTCTTATTGTGCATGTTGATACCTCGAATTGATTGGCAAAAATCCGTGTGGATTCAAAACCATTTTGAAGGTAAGAATTTACCATTTGCTGACTTTAAGCCGCATAAATAAGCCGTGGACGGCCCGTACTAGGAAGAGACAATAAACGATTTTCGTTTGCATGATTCCTCAGCCAACGACTGACGGTCGATCTCTAAAAAAGAAGAATGTAATAATTTTTTAAGAGTTCAATACTCTATTTCCGAAAAATGTGTAATAAAATTATTTATGTCTTAACGGAATTAATATGTATAATGCCTGGTGTGCAATATTTTTTTTCTGTATTAAAGAAACATTTTTAACCAATGCCATTGAATTCAAGCCTTCACATGTTATGACAAAATTCAATGACCCGTTTATTATCAATAATACCAAAAATTGTTTATCGTAAACATAGACTAAATGCCTATGACGTAAATGTTAAAATTTCAATTTACAGCTTTATTTAAACATTTGGACACAATATTATGATGGATTTTGTATAACAGATCTGATTTATTATCTTTCATCACGAATAAATTTTTCTGTAAAGTTAGAAGTAGAAATGTTGGGCTCGGTAGACCCAGATCCAGTTGACCGATTTTGCTCATCAACGAACTCAATCGTTTCTTTGGCCTCTAGAATGTGTGTACCAAATTTGAAAGCTTTATCTCAAAAACTGTAGCTGCTATCGCGATACACACACGCACAGACAGAAATTTTTTTCTTTCTGAAATTTTGTGTATCGTCATAATTCGGCGAGATTCGTCCAGAAATGCAATAAACATTTTAAAAAATTTGAAAACGAATACATACCTTCCTCATTTTGAGGGGTGAGGAAGTAATTTACTAATTGTTAAATAAAGGGTATTGAAATTTGTGGAATATTGTCTGCCTAGGTTTTATCAACCTATGATGTCAGGGTCGCTAATCACCCTGTATACTACTTATAACGCAAAATAAACTCTACTTTTTGCGTATTTCACGGTTCATAAGATTTTGAAATACCTATAACCATCTCGTTTCAAAATAGTAATTTTCGTTACAAGTCCGGTACGAAACTGTAACAACACCTTAACGGACGTGTATCGAATAATATTTTATTTCATACAGTCTTTATAATTCTTTTTAAAATGAATAAAAAACTATAATTATTGACTCGTTGGGTTCATATTAATCCAATATAGGTCCAAATAAAATAAAAATTACTAACTTTGGTTAAGCAAAATATTAAAAATTTTGTAAATAGGAGCCTAATCTATATAGTTGTATAACATTGTTCATTTACTAAAGTTGGTAGAAAAGTATGTTTTATAAGTAGAGGTAAGGACCAAAGTGTTTAATTCACAACTGTGTTAATATTGATCAATATAGGTCCAAATAAAATAAAAATTACTAACTTTAGTTAAGCAAAATATTAAAAATTTTTTAAGTAGAAACGTAATCTATAGTTATCTAACATTCTTCATTTACTAAAGTTGGTAGAAAAATAATTTTACAGTAAAAAACGCTCTATAGCGGTGGATGATTTTCTTCACTAAAATACTTGTCGGGTTGCATTTTTATAGTTGGCTTTGACTTCATTCTTATGTGTTTCTTTGAATTATGACAGTTACTTTTGTCATAAATTTTGAATACGATTGTTGTAGTTAGTGTAAAAATTAACTTTTAATGTATTAAATAATTGCTATACCTATGTATTTAAATATCTTATTTATTTTATTTTTAAGTGAAAATGTCAAAAGTCAAAACTGCAAAAGAATTGCTTCCTAATAACAATAGTATAATAGCGTTGCTAGGCAACACATTACGGTATCAGATACTGTAATGTGCAAATGAATTGGGATCTAGTCATTTACCGTATGAAATAAATATGTATGTATATTTTTCCAATATCCACTTAAATTGTGCACCAGTTTATTTAAAACAATGATATCAAAAGCCTGTTCTTTTTAACATTTGTGAACCCGATGTGCCTTATAATACTTGTTAAGATAATAAGAACCAACATCTTAAAAAATAAATAAAATCTAGAGTTTGGGTGTAATAATCTGTTTAATTAAAATGTTTCATGTTTAAAATTTAGAATATATAAAATAACAGCATAAAAATACCAATATTTACAGAAATGTTTAATTCCCTTCCTATTTGGGATATATTGAGCCCTTCAAAAATATTATTTGATGTCGGGTATTCGCGTCAATGGGTGCTTGCATTTTTTGTTTTCTTTGCGACTGTTAGCTCTAATACAAAATTGCACACTAAACGACTGGATGACCGCGGATAGGCCTGTGACATTCTCATCCCCGCCAGTGGGCGGGAAACCTGCAAATCCATTGCATACGATTTTGTTTGAAAATTGCTAATGACAATATGCACACGACTGTACATCTTATAACTAATTCTTGGTCAAAAAGTCAGGCTTGGAGTACGAATGGAGATTTAAAATTCCCCTTTACCAGACTATAAATTAATCCATTAAGGATAATACATATCTTTAATTTGTTGTTTTTTATCGGTAGATCTAATGTAATCATTGAAATTTTTACATAGTAGCTTCCTAGATATTAATAAAGGTATGTCAATTATTTTAATCGATTTTGTTTGAATTTTTAGGAAGCTATAGAATTACTGCAAAGTATTCTACCAGAAAGTCTATACAGGGCAATACCAGAAATTATGGTTTATATGGTGGAAGGATTTGGAAATTCGACTCGAATTGATTATGGAACAGGGCATGAACTTTCGTTTATTATGTTTTTTATGTTCTTTGTTTAAAATTGGCTTTTTTGAAAGATTCTGATCAATCTCCAACTGCTTGCCGAGTTTTTGTCAGGTACCATATTTTCACATTCCTACTAATATTAAGAACTACCCAAATAAATGCTAATATATTACCAAGCCAATTTGCCTCCATGATGTTTCACCTCTCTCGGATGCGGGCGGTCCAAAATTCAATACCACCTGTAATAGGGTAAATTTTACTCAAAAAATACTTGACACATCTTGAATTTTGCCGAACTTCGTGAATAAATTTTGACCAGGAAGCCCCCGCATAAAGTTTTTGCGTCAGTATCTTTGGAACCTTGACTGATTTTCTTGAAATTTTTTACAAAACTTATCAAGTGACTCGAATGGTAATTCGAGCAGTCACTAGAGTATAGTAGTTACGGACAACAGATTAATTTTTCTTCGATAATTTTTATTTGTTCAAAGCCTTTTTTACAATTTATGTTGTACAATTAGATATGTCATGTATTTATCTACAGACACGTTTTCTTGTATTTTTTATCGTAAGATACATGAAGATAACTAAGTTTAAAAAGTAACTTGTATCTGATCTAAACAGGCCAGTAATGCCTGCGTGCTAGTTTAATTTTTGCGCCCTTTTTACGGATTAGCGAGGGATAAACTTAAGTAAGGTAAAGAAACTATTATTCAACGATTGTAGATTAGCAGTTGGCAGCGCAGAGAAGAAATATCGTTAGTGTGGGACAGAGACGAACCAATCCGCTTTACATTGAAAGAGCGGGGTTTAGACTACTGTTATCCAAACTCAAGTGCCAAGCTAGAATCGTTGAGTAGTATAAAGATATATGATAGGAGACTGATCGATCCAATTAAGTGGTCATCTGTCATCTATTATAACTATCCAAATAATTTCGCTAATCCTATGTTGATGGTTGTTAACTATAATTAATTGGATGATGATTTTCATCTAACGACTTGTGGAAATTATGCAGGTTAGTTATTCCGTAATCGATAAGTTTCTAACAAATTGCATATCTTCAGCATTTTTATTTAAAAACCATTCACAAAATTTCATCTGACGGGGATAGTCAACAGGCAATAATGCATTATGTACTTTTTGCAGGTGATACTTTGTTCTCGTAACACTTTCCAAGCTTTGCTATGTGCTGTCAGTGGTTTTCTTTGTGTCGTTTTCCTAAGTTGTGCCCAGCCTTTCAACTTAGCTAAACCGTGCCGATGAGGACCAGAAGTCCGAAACACATGTATCCACGGTTTTGCATGTTTCATGCGGGCTTCATCCGTTATACATATTTTCTTGTTTATATCTTCCCGTATTAACACACACATACACGGACCCACGCACGCACGCACGCATGTATGCACGCACACATATATACACTCACGCGCGCATGCACGCACATAATAAGTCGCACTAATGTGGTCCATTGACAAAACAGCAGAAAATTGATTATTTTCAGATTATTAAGCAGTTTTATGCATGTTTTGAATGAATTATGCAAAATAACTTCAAAACGGAAAAAATATCGAAAATCTTCAAGTGGCAAAAAGTTTCCAAATTGATTAGCGATTCCAAACGAATAATCAAAGATTACCAGTGGCGTAGCATAAAAGATTCTGAGGAATTTATGCGGTAGGTGGGTTCAAAATTAAGAGACCCAGTATATCTGAATTATGAAAATAGCTATTGAATATTTTTTATGAACTGTTTAATAAGTGTACTAAGTTTTATATCGATATCTCAATCTATTTGAGAGGTACATAAAAATAAACTTAAAAAAATATATATATTTTTAAGTTATAGGTATTATGAAATTTATTTCGTTGCCCCTGTATTCTGAAACCGAGCGAAATGCGATGTATGTTTGTTGAAACTTCTTAAAGGGGGTCCTCTTTCGATTGTCGAAGTCTTGGTACTTAAAAGTGGGACACTGTATATAGAGGGTGTTCCGCTTTTATTGTTAAAAATTGAAACAGGTGATAGAACACGTAATTTTAAGATAAAAGTTTTCTGTAAACATGTATCGAAAAATACTTCACAAGTGAGCTACAGCCCTTCAAACAGGTGCTTTTGTTAATGAGTTTTCCCATTATTTCAGAAACCGTTAAAGATAAAATGTCGAAATTTGGTACACTTAATAATCTTTATATGTTTAAATGATTTTTGATGACCAATATTTAAAAATTTTGATTAGATGCGTCCCAAACTGGTTGGGGTGGGGGGATTAGAGAAAAAATTCCCCCTAACTATTTTAGCTGTAGTCTCTTGCTATTTTCATCAACAACATATAAAATTTCATCTTTTTTTTATAAAAAAAGGTAAGTATATTACATGTTTTGGATATAACGTACTGTTTAAAAGAAATCAATTTAAAATTTATGTTACAGACCATAAATAGCATTAAAATCAATTTTAGATCTATTATAAATAAACTACAGAATAATAAACGTATTTTTTTTATTTAAAAATTAACAATTAATAAAATATTTAGTCAGTGCATAACTCATATCTACGAATAACTAATTGCCTTACAATGGCAGTGGTTCTAATAGTTCTTTCCCTGTATTTACTTTTTATCTTAATGTACCCACAAACAAAGAAATCCAGTGAAGTAATATCAGGGGCGCGAGGCGGCCAGACTATAGAACTACCCCTCCTGATCCACTTTTCATAGTAATTGGTATAGTGCAAATTTCCCACGAGTCTAAAGTGGTGAGCTGTGCACCCATTCAGTTGAAAGAAAAATTGGTTTCTTATATTTATGGGTAAATTATCAAGGAACTCAAGGTGATTGTCTTGCAAAAACTTAAAAAAATATTTGTCTGTAACCGTATGTGGTAATATATATGACCCCAAAACATTGTCAATTATTCCCATCCAAACATTTTCACTAAATTCTTGCTGAATTTTTCTAGGACCCACAGCATGAGGATTTTCAGTGGCCCGAACACGTAAATTGTGGTAATTAACCACTTCTTTTTGGGTAAATCAGGATTCATCAGTCCAAATAATTTTCTTTAAAAAAATCATCTTGCTGTAATTTTTCATTTAAAATGTCACAAAACTGCATTATTATTTCTTAATATCCATTGTGTAAGGCGTGGACCGGTCTTAAATGATATGCCTTATTATGACTTCTTTAAAGTTCTAAATATTGTGCTAGGAATATTTATTTGCTTAGTTGCTCTGAGAATACTTAGCCTGTCATTTTTTTCAAAAGCATGTTACTGTGTTAATACCGCTTTGTATTCCAGTTTCGCTCCTTCTTCTATTACCCAATCCATGTTCCCGAATTGGTCGATAAACATCGTTAAATATTCTATAACTTGGGTGCCGTCGATTTGAATAACATTTAGCGTATTCGCGGACAGCTCTTCTTGAATTGCCGTTACAACCTATTACTAAAAATCGATTTAAAAAAATATGAAATTTTAGATGTTGTTGATAAAAGTGGTAAGAAACTACGGCTAAATAGTTAGGTGAATTTTTGCCCTACACTCCCCCTCTCCCAGTTTAGGATGCCTCTGATTTTTTAAATTTCTAAAATATTGGGAAGCACTCTTTTACAAAAACACCCATTTAAGGGCTGTAGCTTCTTTACAAAATATTTTTCGACACATTTATAGAGAACTTTTGTCTGAAAATTACATGTTTGATCACCTGTTTCAATACCCCTATATTTTTTGTCAGTTGCCCAAATGAAGAAATTGGAAACTGAAACTTTTTGGTCTCTTATTATTTTCTTGAAGGCAACGGTTTTCCAGCAAAAAGGCGTGAAATTCTACACTTGTAATTAGACAATAAATAAAATCTACTAATAACATGTCATGTTATAACCACGTACTTATCAAACAGATTGCTTTTTGTCAGTGGTGCGTTATGGCAGTACTTATTCGATTGACATTCTCTGCTTCCATTGAGAGACTATTTTCTTATAGTGGGCTGATATATTATCCCAGAAGAAAAGTAACGGGAGTTACCACGATGGAACGATTGGTACCATTAAAAACAAATTCCAAATTAGGACAATAATTTTTAGTTCAAAACAACTCATTATTTTCATTTATATATATATTTATAGTTTATAATTTTATAAAATAAAAAATAAAGAAATAATTGTTTCGAACACATTTATTTCATGAGAATTTTTGTTTTATTTTTGAATTCATTTTTATTCATGATGAATATTTATTTTATTATTAAATTAAATATTAGTAAATAAAATAAAAAATAAAGCATTTCCGTATTTTAAATTTTATTATTGATTATTGATTAATACTCATTAATCAATGAATTTATCGGTTAATCATTAATGGATGAATATTTCCAATGTACCTATGGATTAATCATTAATATGAATCTGTGAATACATACGTTGACTAATCATTAAACAGAGAACTGTGGTCGTGGACGAAATGTCCGTACATCTCGCTTGAAAAAAGAAATTCTTAATGTTGTTTACGAGGACAAATATAAGAAAATTTACAAAATATGTGGTGCACTGAACACTGAAGGAAGGATTACTATATCCATACCATGTAAAACAGGTACAAGAACTTCAGTCCAGAGATCTGGCTCCTCGTAGGGAATTTTTCGACTGGCTGATACAAAAGTATATCGAAAGCCCAGCTTTTCTATAAAAAAATTTTGGTGACAAATGAAGCTGCTTCACAAGAGACATTGTCGTCAACCTCCACAACTTGCATATCTGGTCGGATGAGAACCCACATGTCATTCAGGTAGGTTCGACACAAATTTTCTATCTCGGGCGGGAATCGTAGAATATTATTTGATTGGTCCCTACATGTTAGTGAATCATCTAGATGGCAACAGCAACTTGAATTTTATTCAAAATACTTTGCTGGTACTTTTAGGACCATTTCCTATGAATATTCGACAAGGTATCTGGTTTATGCATGAGGTGCTCCGCCGAATACCACACTGAATGAAGAATATTGGTCATGTAAATGTTGCGCTAGTTAAATGGCCAGCAGGATTGAATTCTTCTTTTGAGGTGCTCTGTTGGCGCAAAGGAAGAGCATGAGGAAGATGAAACTAAATGTCTTTTTTTTATTCTAAACGCGAAAATAGACAAATGACTTTATTAGTAATTTACGTAGGTATGTTAAATGTCACTGAAAGTAAATAACTTTTTCAAGATATGGTGGATTTTATTTGTTTTCAGTCTATACTTTTGTATGATTTTATGCATGTTACTGGAAAACAGTTGCTTTCAAGAAAAAAATAAAAAAGACCCAAAAGAGACCAGTTTCCAATTTGCCTTTGAGTAATAATTAGTTTGACAACTTCATATCGGCAATTGACAAAAAATGTATGAGTAGCATCAACCCCTACAACAAATAATTTCTTTCATATTATGCAGGTTTGTTGGAACGTGTGTGAAATTTAAGACTGCAAGTTTCATTAGAAAAACTTAAGAGGGCTATATTTCTGCATGGGTACAGGTTTTAGAAAAACGGTGTTAGAATATTTTTTTACATAGAATCAGGTGGTTATAGTTTGTCGGTACAATTTAGGGACACACATATATGAAATGTATCTTTGATTTTTTAATCTTAAGAGTGCTATTTCCGAAGTCGAAACCATCAATACTTGTTGAGGGAAGGTGAGGCAGAACAGGTAGGAGGTGGAATCTTTCCCTTGTAATAGCAAATAGAATAAAGTCAGGCAAGTTCTTACACAAGGGGAAAAAGTTAGACCAAGAATGAACGCGACGAGATCCGCTGGGCTACACTCGATGCAATTTTAAACCGCGAGTTGAGAGAGCAAAATTAAATAAATGAAATTTCAAACTGCAACGTCATGCAGTGATAAGAAAAGATTCAGAGAACATAAGTATTTTGCTAAAAGTTTCATTAGTGGACTTACTTATCGCAAGTTTTGTATTAGAACGCATTTAAAGAGTGGCAAAATCATGACCGCCGTTGAGTGATTATGACACGATTATGGCGATTTGCCGAGGGTATAAATATAGTTAATAGGGGTCGTCGTCGATCTTTCGTGGTTAGCAGAAGTTCTATCGTAACCTGAAAAACGAGCGAGTTTCGTACCTAAGCTTGTTCGCGTCCAAAGATTACCTCTAGTGATTAGCATCCACACGCGTTAGCGACGAGACCAAATGGTGATAGAAGATTGTCCAATGTCAAAAGGACAATTTTTCTGAAACGATTGTCTTTTGACTAAGACAATATATTTTTTTTACTTGAAAACCTTTTGGCTCCAAAGAATTTCATAATCTCACATCAATTCACTTTGTATTGTTCAAGAATTGTTCAATTTGAAGTTTTCTAACCTCAAAGCGAACTTGTTTCAGTCGAGCCCTTCTGATATTTATTGCTAATTTAAATTGAAAAAAAAAAAATGAAGATTCATAGGCTCCTCAAGATTATTCTTCAGACCTTCTGTCCGTTAGATTTTCTAACCTCATAGATTTCTACTTTGACCGCAATTGGTGTAAAAGATTTCAAGTCTCGGAGTTTTCGATACAGGCGTAGTCAACGTCAGATATCTCATAATGCGGTTGGACATTGACGAATAGTGAAGCGTCAGAGTATCCTAACGTCCGAAGAAGTTTTAAGAGGAACGTCCGCTAGTGCCACGTTAAACCTAACCTCAGCGTCTTTTGACATCCACGTTGGTTTTGACAGCAACGCTTCTCAGCGTCATTTTGACAGTCATGCCTAACTTGGGCAGTACGCTTAATCTGACAGCCTCGTTTTGACAGTTAATTGTCAGTTTGACAGCTAAAATATTTTTAACAGCTACCACTTCACCCGAATTTTTGTAGTCTAACCGTAAGCAAACAATTTACTATTATATCTAATCATGGAACAGGGAATTTGTATTCAACCAATCAGCATTAATTTGTAGTAAACATGTTTCACGGCGTTCGTAGTGCAAAAATTCGCCTTTAGTTAGCTTCCCTTGTTATTATCATTTTGACAGTTATAAAATAAATTTTGGATGGCTTCACTCATCCAATGACCGTTAAATGTAGAACTTTAGTTTGACCTATCATGCCCAGTTCGTAGTTCCATTAAATATAATCAAGTTCAGGCTTCATCGTTTTAAAGGCATTCGTTGGAATATAGGATTCAGTTCCTGTCAGGTCAGGATAACATAAGGTGGGGGAGATTTAATCTGGCACATACGTCTTGATCTTTTTAAATGTAGTTCAATCTTAAGAGCAAATCGACCCTGATGTATCTAGTATCCTTCTAAAGTATCTTACGTAAAAACAATTTTACTGGCCCAGCTATAATTATTAAAATTAATGGTAATTATTACCATTCGAACACCAGAGTTCGGTCGTACGTACCTGTACCTTACGTAATAGACAACATTTACGGAGGGAGGAGTATGAAAAAATAGAATCTTCTGTAATAGTATAAAAAATATTTTTTTTGTGGGCAATATTAGATTTTCATAGCTATGAAATGCAGTTTAATATTTTTAGTAAATGATATTTTACAATCTAAATGAAATACATCATGAAACAAAAAAAAGTAAAACAGAGTAGTTTGGTTTTTAAAATTTTTTATTTAATACGAGTGATTTGAATTTGACATAAAGAACATATTTTCTATCTACATATATACAACGTGTTTCGTTTCAAATGAAGACATCCAAATAAATCATTGGTTATTAAGCAAACTGTATTATATTCTTATCTTTATTTAAAATATAGTTAAAAAAAGTTTTATCTAGTAAATAAATTGCATTTCATTTATGTTAAAAAACATTCTATTACGATTAAAAATAAATTCCATAAATGTAGAAATAATATTAGTAACTTTTTTATCAACAAATTTTATTAATAAAAATTCTTCAAATCATTTCAAATAGAGTCAAATTTAAAATTTGAATAAAAACAATCATATCAATTAGAAGGAAATAATTTAATTATAAATAAAACAAAAAATGAGTAAAATAAATAAATACGATAAATAAAATAAATAAGGTATAAATTAGATAAATAACATAAGATCTATAAATACAGGGTGTCCTCCTAATGCGTATTTGTTACAGAGTTATCTCTATAACTATAGATAAAAAAAATTCTATCTATAATAATAGTTACAGAGTTATGGAACAAATACGCACTAGGGGGACACCCTATATATATATATATATATATATATATATATATATATATATATATATATATATATACAGGGTGTTTACGAACTTGGGAATATATTTTTAATGGGAGGTAGTACTTGGTAAAAGAAGTCGATTGCTAAAAATTTACCTTAGTAAAAGTCGCTCAGAAGTGGCAGAAAAAAAATATTTTAAATAATACACCAAATTGTTTGAGAACCGCTGACGAAGCTAGCCGTGTGCGAAAGCCATGGCAGTGTTGCCAAATTGTAATCTCAATGTCCATTACTTGGCGACAATTCTTTTCTTTTTCCAATAGCATTAGATAAATAGCGTCTAACTGTGCTACC